>CAXITZ010000069.1:0-135619 GCA_964034865.1 Eristalis intricaria
ATACCGCAAAATATTTTTGGACACTAGGTGCCCAGAAATATATTGCGCGCAGTACCGCAAAATATTCTTGGACACTAGGTGTCCAGAAATATATTGCGCGCCATACCGCAAAATATTTTTGGACACTAGGTGTCCAGAAATATATTGCGCGCCATACCGCAAAATATTTCTGGACACCCAGTGTGGCGCGCAATATATTTCTGGAAATATTTTGCGGTATGGATCGCAATATATATCTGGACACCGCGCAATATATTTCTGGACACCTAGTGTCCAGAAATATTTTGCGGTATGGCGCGCAATATATTTCTGGTCACCTAGTGTCCGGCGGTACGGCGCTCACGGCGCGCAATATATTACTGGACACCTAGTGTCCAAAAATATTTTGCGGTATGGCGCGCAGTATATTTCTGGAAATATTTTGCGGTATGGATAGCAATATATATCTGGACACCTAGTGTCCAAAAATATTTTGCGGTATGGCGCGCAATATATTTCTGGACACCGGTCCAGAAATATTTTGCGGTATGGCGCGCAATATATTTCTGGACACCTAGTGTCCAAAAATATTTTGCGGTACTGCGCGCAATATATTTCTGGACACCTAGTGTCCAGAAATATTTTGCGGTATGGCGCGCAATATATTCTGGACACCTATGGTCCAGAAATATTTTGCGTTATGGCGCGCAATATATTTCTGGATACCTAGTGGCCAAAAATATTTTGCGGTATGGCGCGCAATATATTTTTGGACACCTCGAGTCCAGAAATATTTTGCGGTATGGCGCGCAATATATTTCTGGACACCTAGTGTCCAAAAATATTTTGCGGTATGGGGCGCAATATATTTCTGGACACCTAGTGTCCAAAAATATTTTGCGGTGTGGGCGCGCAATATATTTCTGGATACCTATGGTCCAGAAATATTTTGCGGTATGGCGCGCAATATATTTCTGGTTACCTAGTGTCCAAAAATATTTTGCGGTATGGCGCGCAATATATTTCTGGACACCTCGAGTCCAGAAATATTTTGCGGTATGGCGCGCAATATATTTCTGGACACCTAGTGTCCAAAAATATTTTGCGGTATGGCGCGCAATATATTTCTGGACACCCAGTGTCCAGAAATATTTTGCGGTATGGCGCGCAATATATTTCTGCACACCTAGTGTCCAGAAATATTTTGCGGTATGGAGCGCAATATATTTCTGGACACCTAGTGTCCAAGAATATTTTGCGGTATGGCGCGCAATATATTTCTGCACACCTAGTGTCCAGAAATATTTTGCGGTATGGCACGCAATATATTTCTTGACACCTAGTGTCCGGCGGTACGGCGCGCACGGCGCGCAATATATTTCTGGACACCTAGTGTCCAAAAATATTTTGCGGCACGGCGCGCAATATATTTCTGGACACCTAGTGTCCAAAAATATTATGGGTATGGGGCGCAATATATTTCTGGACACCTAGTGTCCAAAAATATTTTGCGGTATGGCGCGCAATATATTTCTGGACATCTAGTGTCCAGAAATATTTTGCGGTATGGCGCGCAATATATTTCTGGTGTCCAGAAATATTTTGCGGTATGGCGCGCTATATATTTCTGCACACCTAGTGTCCAGAAATATATTGCGCGCCGTACCGCAAAATATTTTTGGACACTATTTGTCCAGAAATATATTGCGCGCCATACCGCAAAATATTTCTGGACACTAGGTGTGCAGAAATATATAGCGCGCCATACCGCAAAATATTTCTGGACACTAGGTGTGCAGAAATATATTGCGCGCCATACCGCAAAATATTTCTGGACACTAGGTGTCCAGAAATATATTGCGCGCCATACCGCAAAATATTTTTGGACACTAGGTGTCCAGAAATATATTGCGCGCCATACCGCAAAATATTTCTGGACACTAGGTGTCCAGAAATATATTGCGCGCCATACCGCAAAATATTTTTGGACACTAGGTGTCCAGAAATATATTGCGCCCCATACCGCAAAATATTTTTGGACACTAGGTGTCCAGAAATATATTGCGCTCCATACCGCAAAATATTTCTGGACACTAGGTGTGCAGAAATATATTGCGCGCCATACCGCAAAATATTTCTGGACACTGGGTGTCCAGAAATATATTGCGCGCCATACCGCAAAATATTTTTGGACACTAGGTGTCCAGAAATATATTGCGCGCCATACCGCAAAATATTTCTGGACTCGAGGTGTCCAGAAATATATTGCGCGCCATACCGCAAAATATTTTTGTACACTAGGTAACCAGAAATATATTGCGCGCCATACCGCAAAATATTTCTGGACCATAGGTATCCAGAAATATATTGCGCGCCATACGGCAAAATATTTTTGGACACTAGGTGTCCAGAAATATATTGCGCGCCGTACCGCAAAATATTTTTTGACACTAGGTGTCCAGAAATATATTGCGCGCCATACCGCAAAATATTTTTGGACACTAGGTGTCCAGAAATATATTGCGCGCCATACCGCAAAATATTTCTGGACACTAGGTGTCCAGAAATATATTGCGCGCCATACCGCAAAATATTTCTGGACACTATTTGTCCAGAAATATATTGCGCGCCATACCGCAAAATATTTCTGGACACTATTTGTCCTGAAATATATTGCGCGCCATACCGCAAAATATTTCTGGACTAATATATTGCGCGCCGTGCGCGCCGTACCGCCGGACACTAGGTGTCAAGAAATATATTGCGCGCCATACCGCAAAATATTTCTGGACACCAGAAATATATTGCGCGCCATACCGCAAAATATTTTCTCGACACTAGGTGTCCAGAAATATATTGCGCGCCGTACCGCAAAATATTTTTGGACACTAGGGTGTCCAGAAATATATTGCGCGCCATACCGCAAAATATTTTTGGACACTAGGTGTCCAGAAATATATTGCGCGCCATACCGCAAAATATTTCTGGACTCGAGGTGTCCAGAAATATATTGCGCGCCATACCGCAAAATATTTTTGGACACTAGGTAACCAGAAATATATTGCGCGCCATACCGCAAAATATTTCTGGACCATAGGTATCCAGAAATATATTGCGCGCCATACCGCAAAATATTTTTGGACACTAGGTGTCCAGAAATATATTGCGCTCCATACCGCAAAATATTTCTGGACAATAGGTGTTGCGCGCCGTACCGCAAAATATTTTTGGACACTAGGTGTCCAGAAATATATTGCGCGCCATACCGCAAAATATTTCTGGACACTAGGTGTCCAGAAATATATTGCGCGCCATACCGCAAAATATTTTTGGACACTAGGTGTCCAGAAATATATTGCGCCCCATACCGCAAAATATTTTTGGACACTAGGTGTCCAGAAATATATTGCGCTCCATACCGCAAAATATTTCTGGACACTAGGTGTGCAGAAATATATTGCGCGCCATACCGCAAAATATTTCTGGACACTGGGTGTCCAGAAATATATTGCGCGCCATACCGCAAAATATTTTTGGACACTAGGTGTCCAGAAATATATTGCGCGCCATACCGCAAAATATTTTTGGACACTAGGTGTCCAGAAATATATTGCGCGCCATACCGCAAAATATTTCTGGACCATAGGTATCCAGAAATATATTGAGCGCCATACCGCAAAATATTTTTGGACACTAGGTGTCCAGAAATATATTGCGCGCCGTACCGCAAAATATTTTTTGACACTAGGTGTCCAGAAATATATTGCGCGCCATACCGCAAAATATTTTTGGACACTAGGTGTCCAGAAATATATTGCGCGCCATACCGCAAAATATTTCTGGACCCTAGGTGTCCAGAAATATATTGCGCGCCATACCGCAAAATATTTCTGGACACTATTTGTCCAGAAATATATTGCGCGCCATACCGCAAAATATTTCTGGACACTATTTGTCCTGAAATATATTGCGCGCCATACCGCAAAATATTTCTGGACTAATATACTGCGCGCCGTGCGCGCCGTACCGCCGGACACTAGGTGTCAAGAAATATATTGCGCGCCATACCGCAAAATATTTCTGGACACCAGAAATATATTGCGCGCCATACCGCAAAATATTTCTCGACACTAGGTGTCCAGAAATATATTGCGCGCCGTACCGCAAAATATTTTTGGACACTAGGTGTCCAGAAATATATTGCGCGCCATACCGCAAAATATTTTTGGACACTAGGTGTCCAGAAATATATTGCGCGCCATACCGCAAAATATTTCTGGACACTGGGTGTCCAGAAATATATTGCGCGCCATACCGCAAAATATTTTTGGACACTAGGTGTCCAGAAATATATTGCGCGCCATACCGCAAAATATTTCTGGACTCGAGGTGTCCAGAAATATATTGCGCGCCATACCGCAAAATATTTTTGTACACTAGGTAACCAGAAATATATTGCGCGCCATACCGCAAAATATTTCTGGACCATAGGTATCCAGAAATATATTGCGCGCCATACCGCAAAATATTTTTGGACACTAGGTGTCCAGAAATATATTGCGCGCCGTACCGCAAAATATTTTTTGACACTAGGTGTCCAGAAATATATTGCGCGCCATACCGCAAAATATTTTTGGACACTAGGTGTCCAGAAATATATTGCGCGCCATACCGCAAAATATTTCTGGACACTAGGTGTCCAGAAATATATTGCGCGCCATACCGCAAAATATTTCTGGACACTATTTGTCCAGAAATATATTGCGCGCCATACCGCAAAATATTTCTGGACACTATTTGTCCTGAAATATATTGCGCGCCATACCGCAAAATATTTCTGGACACTAGGTAACCAGAAATATATTGCGCGCCATACCGCAAAATATTTCTGGACCATAGGTATCCAGAAATATATTGCGCGCCATAGCGCAAAATATTTTTGGACACTAGGTGTCCAGAAATATATTGCGCTCCATACCGCAAAATATTTCTGGACAATAGGTGTTGCGCGCCGTACCGCAAAATATTTTTGGACACTAGGTGTCCAGAAATATATTGCGGTACGGCGCGCAATAGGACACTAGGTGTCCAGAAATATATTGCTGGACACCTAGTGTCCAGAAATATTTTGCGGTATGGCGCGCAATATATTTCTGCACACCTAGTGTCCAGAAATATTTTGCGGTATGGCGCGCAATATATTTCTTGACACCTAGTGTCCGGCGGTACGGCGCGCACGGCGCGCAATATATTTCTGGACACCTAGTGTCCAAAAATATTTTGCGGCACGGCGCGCAATATATTTCTGGACACCTAGTGTCCAAAAATATTTTGCGGTATGGGGCGCAATATATTTCTGGACACCTAGTGTCCAAAAATATTTTGCGTAATGGCGCGCAATATATTTCTGGACACCTAGTGTCCAAAAATATTTTGCGGTATGGGGCGCAATATATTTCTGGACACCTAGTGTCCAAAAATATTTTGCGGTATGGCGCGCAATATATTTCTGGATACCTATGGTCCAGAAATATTTTGCGGTATGGCGCGCAATATATTTCTGGTTACCTAGTGTCCAAAAATATTTTGCGGTATGGCGCGCAATATATTTCTGGACACCTCGAGTCCAGAAATATTTTGCGGTATGGCGCGCAATATATTTCTGGACACCTAGTGTCCAAAAATATTTTGCGGTATGGCGCGCAATATATTTCTGGACACCCAGTGTCCAGAAATATTTTGCGGTATGGCGCGCAATATATTTCTGCACACCTAGTGTCCAGAAATATTTTGCGGTATGGAGCGCAATATATTTCTGGACACCTAGTGTCCAAGAATATTTTGCGGTATGGCGCGCAATATATTTCTGCACACCTAGTGTCCAGAAATATTTTGCGGTATGGCGCGCAATATATTTCTTGACACCTAGTGCCCGGCGGTACGGCGCGCACGGCGCGCAATATATTTCTGGACACCTAGTGTCCAAAAATATTTTGCGGCACGGCGCGCAATATATTTCTGGACACCTAGTGTCCAAAAATATTTTGCGGTATGGGGCGCAATATATTTCTGGACACCTAGTGTCCAAAAATATTTTGCGGTATGGCGCGCAATATATTTCTGGACATCTAGTGTCCAGAAATATTTTGCGGTATGGCGCGCAATATATTTCTGGTGTCCAGAAATATTTTGCGGTATGGCGCGCTATATATTTCTGCACACCTAGTGTCCAGAAATATTTTGCGGTATGGCGCGCAATATATTTCTGGACAAATAGTGTCCAAAAATATTTTGCGGTACGGCACGCAATATATTTCTGGACACCTAGTGTCCAGAAATATTTTGCGGTATGGCGCGCAATATATTTCTGGACAAATAGCGTCCAGAAATATTTTGCGGTATGGCGCGCAATATATTTCTGGACAAATAGTGTCCAAAAATATTTTGCGGTATGGCGCGCAATATATTTCTGGACACCCACTGTCCAGAAATATTTTGCGGTATGGCGCGCAATATATTTCTGGACACCTAGTGTCCAAAAATATTTTGCGGTATGGGGCGCAATATATTTCTGGACACCTAGTGTCCAAAAATATTTTGCGGTATGGCGCGCAATATATTTCTGCACACCTAGTGTCCAGAAATATTTTGCGGTATGGCGCGCAATATATTTCTGGACACCTAGTGTCCAAAAATATTTTGCGGTATGGCGCGCAATATATTTCTGGACACCTAGTGTCCAGAAATATTTTGCGGTATGGCGCGCAATATATTTCTTCACACCTAGTGTTCGGCGGTACGGCGCGCACGGCGCGCAATATATTTCTGGACACCTAGTGTCCAAAAATATTTTGCGGTACGGAGCGCAACTGGACACTAGGTGTCCAGAAATATATTGCTGGACACCTAGTGTCCAGAAATATCTTGCGGTATGGCGCGCAATATATTTCTGGACACCTAGAGTCCAAAAATATTTTGCGGTACGGCGCGCAATATATTTCTGGACACCTAGTGTCCAAAAATATTTTGCGGTACGGCGCGCAACTGGACACTAGGTGTCCAGAAATATATTGCTGGACACCTAGTTGCGCGCCATACCGCAAAATATTTTTGGACACTAGGTGTGCAGAAATATATAGCGCGCCATACCGCAAAATATTTCTGGACTCGAGGTGTCCAGAAATATATTGCGCGCCATACACTAGGTGTTGCGCGCCATACCGCAAAATATTTTTGGACACTATTTGTCCAGAAATATATTGCGCGCCATACCGCAAAATATTTCTGGACACTAGGTGTGCAGAAATATATAGCGCGCCATACCGCAAAATATTTCTGGACACTAGGTGTGCAGAAATATATTGCGCGCCGTACCGCAAAATATTTCTGGACACTAGGTGTCCAGAAATATATTGCGCGCCATACCGCAAAATATTTTTGGACACTAGGTGTCCAGAAATATATTGCGCGCCATACCGCAAAATATTTCTGGACACTAGGTGTCCAGAAATATATTGCGCGCCATACCGCAAAATATTTTTGGACACTAGGTGTCCAGAAATATATTGCGCCCCATACCGCAAAATATTTTTGGACACTAGGTGTCCAGAAATATATTGCGCTCCATACCGCAAAATATTTCTGGACACTAGGTGTGCAGAAATATATTGCGCGCCATACCGCAAAATATTTTTGGACACTAGGTGTCCAGAAATATATTGCGCGCCATACCGCAAAATATTTCTGGACTCGAGGTGTCCAGAAATATATTGCGCGCCATACCGCAAAATATTTTTGTACACTAGGTAACCAGAAATATATTGCGCGCCATACCGCAAAATATTTCTGGACCATAGGTATCCAGAAATATATTGCGCGCCATACCGCAAAATATTTTTGGACACTAGGTGTCCAGAAATATATTGCGCGCCGTACCGCAAAATATTTTTTGACACTAGGTGTCCAGAAATATATTGCGCGCCATACCGCAAAATATTTTTGGACACTAGGTGTCCAGAAATATATTGCGCGCCATACCGCAAAATATTTCTGGACACTAGGTGTCCAGAAATATATTGCGCGCCATACCGCAAAATATTTCTGGACACTATTTGTCCAGAAATATATTGCGCGCCATACCGCAAAATATTTCTGGACACTATTTGTCCTGAAATATATTGCGCGCCATACCGCAAAATATTTCTGGACTAATATATTGCGCGCCGTGCGCGCCGTACCGCCGGACACTAGGTGTCAAGAAATATATTGCGCGCCATACCGCAAAATATTTCTGGACACCAGAAATATATTGCGCGCCATACCGCAAAATATTTCTCGACACTAGGTTTCCAGAAATATATTGCGCGCCGTACCGCAAAATATTTTTGGACACTAGGTGTCCAGAAATATATTGCGCGCCATACCGCAAAATATTTTTGGACACTAGGTGTCCAGAAATATATTGCGCGCCATACCGCAAAATATTTCTGGACTCGAGGTGTCCAGAAATATATTGCGCGCCATACCGCAAAATATTTTTGGACACTAGGTAACCAGAAATATATTGCGCGCCATACCGCAAAATATTTCTGGACCATAGGTATCCAGAAATATATTGCGCGCCATACCGCAAAATATTTTTGGACACTAGGTGTCCAGAAATATATTGCGCTCCATACCGCAAAATATTTCTGGACACTAGGTGTTGCGCGCCGTACCGCAAAATATTTTTGGACACTAGGTGTCCAGAAATATATTGCGCGCCGTACCGCAAAATATTTTTGGACTCTAGGTGTCCAGAAATATATTGCGGTATGGCGCGCAATATATTTCTTGACACCTAGTGTCCGGCGGTACGGCGCGCACGGCGCGCAATATATTAGTCCAGAAATATTTTGCGGTATGGCGCGCAATATATTTCTTGACACCTAGTGTCCGGCGGTACGGCGCGCACGGCGCGCAATATATTAGTCCAGAAATATTTTGCGGTATGGCGCGCAATATATTTCAGGACAAATAGTGTCCAGAAATATTTTGCGGTATGGCGCGCAATATATTTCTGGACAAATAGTGTCCAGAAATATTTTGCGGTATGGCGCGCAATATATTTCTGGACACCTAGTGTCCAGAAATATTTTGCGGTATGGCGCGCAATATATTTCTGGACACCTAGTGTCCAAAAATATTTTGCGGTATGGCGCGCAATATATTTCTGGACACCTAGTGTCAAAAAATATTTTGCGGTACGGCGCGCAATATATTTCTGGACACCTAGTGTCCAAAAATATTTTGCGGTATGGCGCGCAATATATTTCTGGATACCTATGGTCCAGAAATATTTTGCGGTATGGCGCGCAATATATTTCTGGTTACCTAGTGTACAAAAATATTTTGCGGTATGGCGCGCAATATATTTCTGGACACCTCGAGTCCAGAAATATTTTGCGGTATGGCGCGCAATATATTTCTGGACACCTAGTGTCCAAAAATATTTTGCGGTATGGCGCGCAATATATTTCTGCACACCTAGTGTCCAGAAATATTTTGCGGTATGGAGCGCAATATATTTCTGGACACCTAGTGTCCAAAAATATTTTGCGGTATGGGGCGCAATATATTTCTGGACACCTAGTGTCCAAAAATATTTTGCGGTATGGCGCGCAATATATTTCTGGACACCTAGTGTCCAGAAATATTTTGCGGTATGGCGCGCAATATATTTCTTCACACCTAGTGTCCAGAAATATTTTGCGGTATGGCGCGCAATATATTTCTTGACACCTAGTGTCCGGCGGTACGGCGCGCACGGCGCGCAATATATTTCTGGACACCTAGTGTCCAAAAATATTTTGCGGCACGGCGCGCAATATATTTCTGGACACCTAGTGTCCAAAAATATTTTGCGGTATGGGGCGCAATATATTTCT
Source organism: Eristalis intricaria (assembly GCA_964034865.1). NCBI lineage: Eukaryota > Metazoa > Arthropoda > Insecta > Diptera > Syrphidae > Eristalis > Eristalis intricaria. Next base: position 9,906 of record CAXITZ010000069.1, read on the forward strand.
GGACACCTAGTGTCCAAAAATATTTTGCGTAATGGCGCGCAATATATTTCTGGACACCTAGTGTCCAAAAATATTTTGCGGTATGGGGCGCAATATATTTCTGGACACCTAGTGTCCAAAAATGTTTTGCGGTATGGCGCGCAATATATTTCTGGATACCTATGGTCCAGAAATATTTTGCGGTATGGCGCGCAATATATTTCTGGTTACCTAGTGTCCAAAAATATTTTGCGGTATGGCGCGCAATATATTTCTGGACACCTCGAGTCCAGAAATATTTTGCGGTATGGCGCGCAATATATTTCTGGACACCTACTGTCCAAAAATATTTTGCGGTATGGCGCGCAATATATTTCTGGACACCCAGTGTCCAGAAATATTTTGCGGTATGGCGCGCAATATATTTCTGCACACCTAGTGTCCAGAAATATTTTGCGGTATGGAGCGCAATATATTTCTGGACACCTAGTGTCCAAAAATATTTTGCGGTACGGCGCGCAATATATTTCTGGACACCTAGTGTCCAGAAATATTTTGCGGTATGGCGCGCTATATATTTCTGGTGTCCAGAAATATTTTGCGGTATGGCGCGCTATATATTTCTGCACACCTAGTGTCCAGAAATATTTTGCGGTATGGAGCGCAATATATTTCTGGACACCTAGTGTCCAAAAATATTTTGCGGTACGGAGCGCAATATATTTCTGGACACCTAGTGTCCAGAAATATTTTGCGGTATGGCGCGCTATATATTTCTGGTGTCCAGAAATATTTTGCGGTATGGCGCGCTATATATTTCTGCACACCTAGTGTCCAGAAATATTTTGCGGTATGGAGCGCAATATATTTCTGGACACCTAGTGTCCAAAAATATTTTGCGGTATGGCGCGCAATATATTTCTGGACACCCAGTGTCCAGAAATATTTTGCGGTATGGCGCGCAATATATTTCTGCACACCTAGTGTCCAGAAATATTTTGCGGTATGGCGCGCAATATATTTCTGGACACCTCGAGTCCAGAAATATTTTGCGGTATGGCGCGCAATATATTTCTGGACACCTAGTGTCCAAAAATATTTTGCGGTATGGCGCGCAATATATTTCTGGACACCTAGTGTCCAAAAATATTTTGCGGTACGGCGCGCAATATATTTCTGGACACCTAGTGTCGAGAAATATTTTGCGGTATGGCGCGCAATATATTTCTGGTGTCCAGAAATATTTTGCGGTATGGCGCGCAATATATTTCTTGACACCTAGTGTCCGGCGGTACGGCGCGCACGGCGCGCAATATATTAGTCCAGAAATATTTTGCGGTATGGCGCGCAATATATTTCTGGACAAATAGTGTCCAGAAATATTTTGCGGTATGGCGCGCAATATATTTCTGGACAAATAGTGTCCAGAAATATTTTGCGGTATGGCGCGTAATATATTTCTGGACACCTAGTGTCCAGAAATATTTTGCGGTATGGCGCGCAATATATTTCTGGACACCTAGTGTCCAAAAATATTTTGCGGTATGGCGCGCAATATATTTCTGGACACCTAGTGTCAAAAAATATTTTGCGGTACGGCGCGCAATATATTTCTGGACACCTAGTGTCCAAAAATATTTTGCGGTATGGCGCGCAATATATTTCTGGATACCTATGGTCCAGAAATATTTTGCGGTATGGCGCGCAATATATTTCTGGCTACCTAGTGTACAAAAATATTTTGCGGTATGGCGCGCAATATATTTCTGGACACCTCGAGTCCAGAAATATTTTGCGGTATGGCGCGCAATATATTTCTGGACACCTAGTGTCCAAAAATATTTTGCGGTATGGCGCGCAATATATTTCTGGACACCCAGTGTCCAGAAATATTTTGCGGTATGGCGCGCAATATATTTCTGCACACCTAGTGTCCAGAAATATTTTGCGGTATGGAGCGCAATATATTTATGGACACCTAGTGTCCAAAAATATTTTGCGGTATGGGGCGCAATATATTTCTGGACACCTAGTGTCCAAAAATATTTTGCGGTATGGCGCGCAATATATTTCTGCACACCTAGTGTCCAGAAATATTTTGCGGTATGGCGCGCAATATATTTCTGGACACCTAGTGTCCAAAAATATTTTGCGGTATGGCGCGCAATATATTTCTGGACACCTAGTGTCCAGAAATATTTTGCGGTATGGCGCGCAATATATTTCTGCACACCTAGTGTCCAGAAATATTTTGCGGTATGGCGCGCTATATATTTCTGCACACCTAGTGTCCAGAAATATTTTGCGGTATAGCGCGCAATATATTTCTGGACAAATAGTGTCCAAAAATATTTTGCGGTATGGCGCGCAATATATTTCTGGACACCTAGTGTCCAGAAATATTTTGCGGTATGGCGCGCAATATATTTCTGGACACCTAGTGTCCAAAAATATTTTGCGGTATGGCGCGCAATATATTTCTGCACACCTAGTGTCCAGAAATATTTTGCGGTATGGCGCGCAATATATTTCTGGACACCCAGTGTCCAGAAATATTTTGCGGTATGGCGCGCAATATATTTCTGCACACCTAGTGTCCAGAAATATTTTGCGGTATGGAGCGCAATATATTTCTGGACACCTAGTGTCCAAAAATATTTTGCGGTATGGCGCGCAATATATTTCTGGACACCCAGTGTCCAGAAATATTTTGCGGTATGGCGCGCAATATATTTCTGGACACCTAGTGTCCAAAAATATTTTGCGGTATGGCGCGCAATATATTTCTGGACACCCAGTGTCCAGAAATATTTTGCGGTATGGCGCGCAATATATTTCTGCACACCTAGTGTCCAGAAATATTTTGCGGTATGGAGCGCAATATATTTCTGGACACCTAGTGTCCAAAAATATTTTGCGGTATGGGGCGCAATATATTTCTGGACACCTAGTGTCCAAAAATATTTTGCGGTATGGCGCGCAATATATTTCTGGACACCTAGTGTCCAAAAATATTTTGCGGTATGGCGCGCAATATATTTCTGGACACCCAGTGTCCAGAAATATTTTGCGGTATGGCGCGCAATATATTTCTGCACACCTAGTGTCCAGAAATATTTTGCGGTATGGCGCGCAATATATTTCTGGACAAATAGTGTCCAAAAATATTTTGCGGTACGGCGCGCAATATATTTCTGGACAAATAGTGTCCAGAAATATTTTGCGGTATGGCGCGCAATACATTTCTGCACACCTAGTGTCCAAAAATATTTTGCGGTATGGCGCGCAATATATTTCTGGCCACCTAGTGTCAAAAAATATTTTGCGGTACGGCGCGCAATATATTTCTGGACACCTAGTGTCCAAAAATATTTTGCGGTACGGCGCGCAATATATTTCTGGACACCTAGTGTCCAAAAATATTTTGCGGTATGGGGCGCAATATATTTCTGGACACCTAGTGTCCAACAATATTTTGCGGTATGGCGCGCAATATATTTCTGCACACCTAGTGTCCAGAAATATTTTGCGGTATGGCGCGCAATATATTTCTGGACACCTAGTGTCCAAAAATATTTTGCGGTATGGCGCGCAATATATTTCTGGACACCTAGTGTCCAGAAATATTTTGCGGTATGGCGCGCAATATATTTCTGCACACCTAGTGTCCAGAAATATTTTGCGGTATGGCGCGCTATATATTTCTGCACACCTAGTGTCCAGAAATATTTTGCGGTATAGCGCGCAATATATTTCTGGACAAATAGTGTCCAAAAATATTTTGCGGTATGGCGCGCAATATATTTCTGGACACCTAGTGTCCAGAAATATTTTGCGGTATGGCGCGCAATATATTTCTGGACACCTAGTGTCCAAAAATATTTTGCGGTATGGCGCGCAATATATTTCTGCACACCTAGTGTCCAGAAATATTTTGCGGTATGGCGCGCAATATATTTCTGGACACCCAGTGTCCAGAAATATTTTGCGGTATGGCGCGCAATATATTTCTGCACACCTAGTGTCCAGAAATATTTTGCGGTATGGAGCGCAATATATTTCTGGACACCTAGTGTCCAAAAATATTTTGCGGTATGGCGCGCAATATATTTCTGGACACCCAGTGTCCAGAAATATTTTGCGGTATGGCGCGCAATATATTTCTGGACACCTAGTGTCCAAAAATATTTTGCGGTATGGCGCGCAATATATTTCTGGACACCCAGTGTCCAGAAATATTTTGCGGTATGGCGCGCAATATATTTCTGCACACCTAGTGTCCAGAAATATTTTGCGGTATGGAGCGCAATATATTTCTGGACACCTAGTGTCCAAAAATATTTTGCGGTATGGGGCGCAATATATTTCTGGACACCTAGTGTCCAAAAATATTTTGCGGTATGGCGCGCAATATATTTCTGGACACCTAGTGTCCAAAAATATTTTGCGGTATGGCGCGCAATATATTTCTGGACACCCAGTGTCCAGAAATATTTTGCGGTATGGCGCGCAATATATTTCTGCACACCTAGTGTCCAGAAATATTTTGCGGTATGGCGCGCAATATATTTCTGGACAAATAGTGTCCAAAAATATTTTGCGGTACGGCGCGCAATATATTTCTGGACAAATAGTGTCCAGAAATATTTTGCGGTATGGCGCGCAATACATTTCTGCACACCTAGTGTCCAAAAATATTTTGCGGTATGGCGCGCAATATATTTCTGGCCACCTAGTGTCAAAAAATATTTTGCGGTACGGCGCGCAATATATTTCTGGACACCTAGTGTCCAAAAATATTTTGCGGTACGGCGCGCAATATATTTCTGGACACCTAGTGTCCAAAAATATTTTGCGGTATGGCGCGCAATATATTTCTGGACACCTAGTGTCCAGAAATATTTTGCGGTATGGCGCGCAATATATTTTTGGACACCTAGTGTCCAAAAATATTTTGCGGTATGGCGCGCAATATATTTCTGGACACCCAGTGTCCAGAAATATTTTGCGGTATGGCGCGCAATATATTTCTGGACACCTAGTGTCCAAAAATATTTTGCGGTATGGGGCGCAATATATTTCTGGACACCTAGTGTCCAAAAATATTTTGCGGTATGGCGCGCAATATATTTCTGCACACCTAGTGTCCAGAAATATTTTGCGGTATGGCGCGCAATATATTTCTGGACACCTAGTGTCCAAAAATATTTTGCGGTATGGCGCGCAATATATTTCTGGACACCTAGTGTCCAGAAATATTTGCGGTATGGCGCGCAATATATTTCTGGTGTCCAGAAATATTTTGCGGTATGGCGCGCTATATATTTCTGCACACCTATTTTGCGGTATGGCGCGCAATATATTTCTGGACAAATAGTGTCCAGACATATATTTTGCGGTATGGCGCGCAATATATTTCTGGTGTCCAGAAATATTTTGCGGTATGGCGCGCTATATATTTCTGCACACCTATTTTGCGGTATGGCGCGCAATATATTTCTTGACACCTAGTGTCCGGCGGTACGGCGCGCACGGCGCGCAATATATTTCTGGACACCTAGTGTCCAAAAATATTTTGCGGTATGGCGCGCAATATATTTCTGGACACCTATTGTCCAAAAATATTTTGCGGTATGGAGCGCAATATATTTCTGGACACCTAGTGTCCAAAAATATTTTGCGGTATGGGGCGCAATATATTTCTGGACACCTAGTGTCCAAAAATATTTTGCGGTATGGCGCGCAATATATTTCTGGTGTCCAGAAATATTTTGCGGTATGGCGCGCTATATATTTCTGCACACCTATTTTGCGGTATGGCGCGCAATATATTTCTGGACAAATAGTGTCCAGACATATATTTTGCGGTATGGCGCGCAATATATTTCTGGTGTCCAGAAATATTTTGCGGTATGGCGCGCTATATATTTCTGCACACCTATTTTGCGGTATGGCGCGCAATATATTTCTGGACAAATAGTGTCCAGAAATATTTTGCGGTATGGCGCGCAATATATTTCTGGACACCTAGTGTCCAGAAATATTTTGCGGTATGGAGCGCAATATATTTCTGCACACCTAGTGTCCAAAAATATTTTGCGGTATGGCGCGCAATATATTTCTGGACACCTAGTGTCAAAAAATATTTTGCGGTACGGCGCGCAATATATTTCTGGACACCTAGTGTCCAAAAATATTTTGCGGTATGGCGCGCAATATATTTCTGGACACCTAGTGTCCAGAAATATTTTGCGGTATGGCGCGCAATATATTTCTGGACACCTAGTGTCCAGAAATATTTTGCGGTATGGCGCGCAATATATTTTTGGACACCTAGTGTCCAAAAATATTTTGCGGTATGGCGCGCAATATATTTTTGGACACCTAGTGTCCAAAAATATTTTGCGGTATGGCGCGCAATATATTTCTGGACACCCAGTGTCCAGAAATATTTTGCGGTATGGCGCGCAATATATTTCTGGAAACCTAGTGTCCAAAAATATTTTGCGGTATGGGGCGCAATATATTTCTGGACACCTAGTGTCCAAAAATATTTTGCGGTATGGCGCGCAATATATTTCTGCACACCTAGTGTCCAGAAATATTTTGCGGTATGGCGCGCAATATATTTCTGCACACCTAGTGTCCAGAAATATTTTGCGGTAAGGCGCGCAATATATTTCTTGACACCTAGTGTCCGGCGGTACGGCGCGCACGGCGCGCAATATATTTCTGGACACCTAGTGTCCAAAAATATTTTCCGGCACGGCGCGCAATATATTTCTGGACACCTAGTGTCCAAAAATATTTTGCGGTATGGCGCGCAATATATTTCTGCACACCTAGTGTCCAGAAATATTTTGCGGTATGGGGCGCAATATATTTCTGGACACCTAGTGTCCAAAAATATTTTGCGGTATGGCGCGCAATATATTTCTGGACACCTAGTGTCCAAAAATATTTTGCGGTATGGGGCGCAATATATTTCTGGACACCTAGTGTCCAAAAATATTTTGCGGTATGGCGCGCAATATATTTCTGCACACCTAGTGTCCAGAAATATTTTGCGGTATGGCGCGCAATATATTTCTGGACACCTAGTGTCCAAAAATATTTTGTGGTATGGCGCGCAATATATTTCTGGACACCCAGTGTCCAGAAATATTTTGCGGTATGGCGCGCAATATATTTCTGGACAATTAGTGTCCAAAAATATTTCGCGATATGGCGCGCAATATATTTCTGCACACCTAGTGTCCAGAAATATTTTGCGGTATGGCGCGCAATATATTTCTGGACACCTAGTGTCCAAAAATATTTTGCGGTACGGCGCGCAATATATTTCTGGACACCTAGTGTCCAAGAATATTTTGCGGTATGGCGCGCCGTACCGCCGGACACTAGGTGTCAAGAAATATATTGCGCGCCATACCGCAAAATATTTCTGGACACTAGGTGTGCAGAAATATATTGCGCGCCATACCGCAAAATATTTTTGGACACTAGGTATCCAGAAATATATTGCGCGCCGTACCGCAAAATATTTTTGGACACTAGGTGTCCAGAAATATATTGCGCGCCATACCGCAAAATATTTCTGGACACTAGGTGTGCAGAAATATATTGCGCGCCATACCGCAAAATATTTCTGGACACTAGGTGTCCAGAAATATATTGCGCGCCGTACCGCAAAATATTTCTGGACACTAGGTGTGCAGAAATATATTGCGCGCCATACCGCAAAATATTTTTGGACACTAGGTGTGCAGAAATATATTGCGCGCCATACCGCAAAATATTTCTGGACACTAGGTGTGCAGAAATATATTGCGCGCCATACCGCAAAATATTTTTGGACACTAGGTATCCAGAAATATATTGCGCGCCATACCGCAAAATATTTCTGGACACTAGTGTCCAGAAATATATTGCGCGCCATACCGCAAAATATTTTTGGACACTAGCAAAATATATTGCGCGCCATACCGCAAAATATTTCTGGACACTAGGTGTGCAGAAATATATTGCGCGCCATACCAATATATTTCTGGATGCCTAGTGTCCAAAAATATTTTGCGGTATGGCGCGCAATATATTTCTGCACACCTAGTGTCCAGAAATATTTTGCGGTATGGCGCGCAATATATTTCTGCACACCTAGTGTCCAAAAATATTTTGCGGTATGGCGCGCAATATATTTCTGCACACCTAGTGTCCAGAAATATTTTGCGGTACGGCGCGCAATATATTTCTGGACACCTAGTGTCCAGAAATATTTTGCGGTATGGCGCGCAATATATTTCTGCACACCTAGTGTCCAGAAATATTTTGCGGTATGGCGCGCAATATATTTCTGGACACCTAGTGTCCAAAAATATTTTGCGGTACGGCGCGCAATATATTTCTGGATACCTAGTGTCCAAAAATATTTTGCGGTATGGCGCGCAATATATTTCTGGACACCCAGTGTCCAGAAATATTTTGCGGTATGGCGCGCAATATATTTCTGCACACCTAGTGTCCAGAAATATTTTGCGGTATGGCGCGCAATATATTTCTGGACAAATAGTGTCCAAAAATATTTTGCGGAACGGCACGCAATATATTTCTGGACACCTAGTGTCCAGAAATATTTTGCGGTATGGCGCGCAATATATTTCTGGACACCTAGTGTCCGGCGGTACGGCGCTCACGGGGCGCAATATATTAATGGACACCTAGTGTCCAAAAATATTTTGCGGTACGGCGCGCAATATATTTCTGGACACCTAGTGTCCAGAAATATGTTGCGGTATGGCGCGCAATATATTTCTGGACACCTAGTGTCCAAAAATATTTTGCGGTATGGCGCGCAATATATTTCTGGACACCTAGTGTCCAAAAATATTTTCCGGCACGGCGCGCAATATATTTCTGGACACCTAGTGTCCAAAAATATTTTGCGGTATGGGGCGCAATATATTTCTGGACACCTAGTGTCCAAAAATATTTTGCGGTATGGCGCGGAATATATTTCTGGACACCTAGTGTCCAAAAATATTTTGCGGTATGGCGCGCAATATATTTCTGCACACCTAGTGTCCAGAAATATTTTGCGGTATGGCGCGCAATATATTTCTGGACACCTAGTGTCCAAAAATATTTTGCGGTATGGGGCGCAATATATTTCTGGACACCTAGTGTCCAGAAATATTTTGCGGTATGGCGCGCAATATATTTCTGGACACCTAGTGTCCAAAAATATTTTGTGGTATGGCGCGCAATATATTTCTGGACACCCAGTGTCCAGAAATATTTTGCGGTATGGCGCGCAATATATTTCTGGACAATTAGTGTCCAAAAATATTTCGCGATATGGCGCGCAATATATTTCTGGACACCTAGTGTCCAGAAATATTTTGCGGTATGGCGCGCAGTATATTTCTGGATACCTAGTGTCCAAAAATATTTTGCGGTATGGCGCGCAATATATTTCTGCACACCTAGTGTCCAGAAATATTTTGCGGTATGGCGCGCAATATATTTCTGGACACCTAGTGTCCAAAAATATTTTGCGGTACGGCGCGCAATATATTTCTGGACACCTAGTGTCCAAGAATATTTTGCGGTATGGCGCGCCGTACCGCCGGACACTAGGTGTCAAGAAATATATTGCGCGCCATACCGCAAAATATTTCTGGACACTAGGTGTGCAGAAATATATTGCGCGCCATACCGCAAAATATTTCTGGACACTTGGTGTCCAGAAATATATTCCGCGCCATACCGCAAAATATTCTTGGACACTAGGTGTCCAGAAATATATTGCGCGCCGTACCGCAAAATATTTTTGGACACTAGGTGTCCAGAAATATATTGCGCGCCATACCGCAAAATATTTCTGGACACTAGGTGTGCACAAATATATTGCGCGCCATACCGCAAAATATTTCTGGACACTAGGTGTCCAGAAATATATTGCGCGCCGTACCGCAAAATATTTCTGGACACTAGGTGTGCAGAAATATATTGCGCGCCATACCGCAAAATATTTTTGGACACTAGGTGTGCAGAAATATATTGCGCGCCATACCGCAAAATATTTCTGGACACTAGGTGTGCAGAAATATATTGCGCGCCATACCGCAAAATATTTTTGGACACTAGGTATCCAGAAATATATTGCGCGCCGTACCGCAAAATATTTTTGGACACTAGGTGTCCAGAAATATATTGCGCGCCATACCGCAAAATATTTCTGGACACTAGGTGTGCAGAAATATATTGCGCGCCATACCGCAAAATATTTCTGGACACTAGGTGTCCAGAAATATATTGCGCGCCGTACCGCAAAATATTTCTGGACACTAGGTGTGCAGAAATATATTGCGCGCCATACCGCAAAATATTTTTGGACACTAGGTGTGCAGAAATATATTGCGCGCCATACCGCAAAATATTTCTGGACACTAGGTGTGCAGAAATATATTGCGCGCCATACCGCAAAATATTTTTGGACACTAGGTATCCAGAAATATATTGCGCGCCATACCGCAAAATATTTCTGGACACTAGTGTCCAGAAATATATTGCGCGCCATACCGCAAAATATTTTTGGACACTAGCAAAATATATTGCGCGCCATACCGCAAAATATTTCTGGACACTAGGTGTGCAGAAATATATTGCGCGCCATACCAATATATTTCTGGATGCCTAGTGTCCAAAAATATTTTGCGGTATGGCGCGCAATATATTTCTGCACACCTAGTGTCCAGAAATATTTTGCGGTATGGCGCGCAATATATTTCTGCACACCTAGTGTCCAAAAATATTTTGCGGTATGGCGCGCAATATATTTCTGCACACCTAGTGTCCAGAAATATTTTGCGGTACGGCGCGCAATATATTTCTGGACACCTAGTGTCCAGAAATATTTTGCGGTATGGCGCGCAATATATTTCTGCACACCTAGTGTCCAGAAATATTTTGCGGTATGGCGCGCAATATATTTCTGGACACCTAGTGTCCAAAAATATTTTGCGGTACGGCGCGCAATATATTTCTGGATACCTAGTGTCCAAAAATATTTTGCGGTATGGCGCGCAATATATTTCTGGACACCCAGTGTCCAGAAATATTTTGCGGTATGGCGCGCAATATATTTCTGCACACCTAGTGTCCAGAAATATTTTGCGGTATGGCGCGCAATATATTTCTGGACAAATAGTGTCCAAAAATATTTTGCGGAACGGCACGCAATATATTTCTGGACACCTAGTGTCCAGAAATATTTTGCGGTATGGCGCGCAATATATTTCTGGACACCTAGTGTCCGGCGGTACGGCGCTCACGGGGCGCAATATATTAATGGACACCTAGTGTCCAAAAATATTTTGCGGTACGGCGCGCAATATATTTCTGGACACCTAGTGTCCAGAAATATGTTGCGGTATGGCGCGCAATATATTTCTGGACACCTAGTGTCCAAAAATATTTTGCGGTATGGCGCGCAATATATTTCTGGACACCTAGTGTCCAAAAATATTTTCCGGCACGGCGCGCAATATATTTCTGGACACCTAGTGTCCAAAAATATTTTGCGGTATGGGGCGCAATATATTTCTGGACACCTAGTGTCCAAAAATATTTTGCGGTATGGCGCGGAATATATTTCTGGACACCTAGTGTCCAAAAATATTTTGCGGTATGGGGCGCAATATATTTCTGGACACCTAGTGTCCAAAAATATTTTGCGGTATGGCGCGCAATATATTTCTGCACACCTAGTGTCCAGAAATATTTTGCGGTATGGCGCGCAATATATTTCTGGACACCTAGTGTCCAAAAATATTTTGCGGTATGGGGCGCAATATATTTCTGGACACCTAGTGTCCAGAAATATTTTGCGGTATGGCGCGCAATATATTTCTGGACACCTAGTGTCCAAAAATATTTTGTGGTATGGCGCGCAATATATTTCTGGACACCCAGTGTCCAGAAATATTTTGCGGTATGGCGCGCAATATATTTCTGGACAATTAGTGTCCAAAAATATTTCGCGATATGGCGCGCAATATATTTCTGGACACCTAGTGTCCAGAAATATTTTGCGGTATGGCGCGCAGTATATTTCTGGATACCTAGTGTCCAAAAATATTTTGCGGTATGGCGCGCAATATATTTCTGCACACCTAGTGTCCAGAAATATTTTGCGGTATGGCGCGCAATATATTTCTGCACACCTAGTGTCCAAAAATATTTTGCGGTATGGCGCGCAATATATTTCTGCACACCTAGTGTCCAGAAATATTTTTCGGTACGGCGCGCAATATATTTCTGGACACCTAGTGTCCAGAAATATTTTGCGGTATAGCGCGCAATATATTTCTGCACACCTAGTGTCCAGAAATATTTTGCGGTATGGCGCGCAATATATTTCTGGACACCTAGTGTCCAAAAATATTTTGCGGTACGGCGCGCAATATATTTCTGGACACCTAGTGTCCAAGAATATTTTGCGGTATGGCGCGCAATATATTTCTGGACACCAAGTGTCCAGAAATATTTTGCGGTATGGCGCGCAATATATTTCTGCACACCTAGTGTCCAGAAATATTTTGCGGTATGGCGCGCAATATATTTCTTGACACCTTGATTCCGGCGGTACGGCGCGCACGGCGCGCAATATATTTCTGGACACCTAGTGTCCAAAAATATTTTGCGGTATGGCGCGCAATATATTTCTGGACACTAGTGTCCAGAAATATTTTGCGGTATGGCGCGCAATATATTTCTGGATACCTAGTGTCCAAAAATATTTTGCGGTATGGCGCGCAATATATTTCTGCACACCTAGTGTCCAGAAATATTTTGCGGTATGGCGCGCAATATATTTCTGCACACCTAGTGTCCAAAAATATTTTGCGGTATGGCGCGCAATATATTTCTGCACACCTAGTGTCCAGAAATATTTTGCGGTACGGCGCGCAATATATTTCTGGACACCTAGTGTCCAGAAATATTTTGCGGTATGGCGCGCAATATATTTCTGCACACCTAGTGTCCAGAAATATTTTGCGGTATGGCGCGCAATATATTTCTGGACACCTAGTGTCCAAAAATATTTTGCGGTACGGCGCGCAATATATTTCTGGATACCTAGTGTCCAAAAATATTTTGCGGTATGGCGCGCAATATATTTCTGCACACCTAGTGTCCAGAAATATTTTGCGGTATGGCGCGCAATATATTTCTGCACACCTAGTGTCCAAAAATATTTTGCGGTATGGCGCGCAATATATTTCTGCACACCTAGTGTCCAGAAATATTTTGCGGTACGGCGCGCAATATATTTCTGGACACCTAGTGTCCAGAAATATTTTGCGGTATGGCGCGCAATATATTTCTGCACACCTAGTGTCCAGAAATATTTTGCGGTATGGCGCGCAATATATTTCTGGACACCTAGTGTCCAAAAATATTTTGCGGTACGGCGCGCAATATATTTCTGGACACCTAGTGTCCAAGAATATTTTGCGGTATGGCGCGCAATATATTTCTTGACACCTAGTGTCCGGCGGTACGGCGCGCACGGCGCGCAATATATTTCTGGACACCTAGTGTCCAGAAATATTTTGCGGTATGGCGCGCAATATATTTCTGGACACCTAGTGTCCAGAAATATTTTGCGGTATGGCGCGCAATATATTTCTGGACACCTAGTGTCCAAAAATATTTTGCGGTATGGCGCGCAATATATTTCTGCACACCTAGTGTCCAGAAATATTTTGCGGTACGGCGCGCAATATATTTCTGGACACCTAGTGTCCAGAAATATTTCGCGGTATGGCGCGCAATATATTTCTGCACACCTAGTGTCCAGAAATATTTTGCGGTATGGCGCGCAATATATTTCTGGACACCTAGTGTCCAAAAATATTTTGCGGTACGGCGCGCAATATATTTCTGGATACCTAGTGTCCAAAAATATTTTGCGGTATGGCGCGCAATATATTTCTGGACACCTAGTGTCCAAAAATATTTTGCGGTATGGGGCGCAATATATTTCTGGACACCTAGTGTCCAAAAATATTTTGCGGTATGGCGCGCAATATATTTCTGGACACCTAGTGTCCAGAAATATTTTGCGGTATGGCGCGCAATATATTTCTGCACACCTAGTGTACAGAAATATTTTGCGGTATGGCGCGCAATATATTTCTGGACACCTAGTGTCCAAAAATATTTTGCGGTATGGCGCGCAATATATTTCTGCACACCTAGTGTCCAGAAATATTTTGCGGTATGGCGCGCAATATATTTCTGGACAAATAGTGTCCAAAAATATTTTGCGGAACGGCACGCAATATATTTCTGGACACCTAGTGTCCAGAAATATTTTGCAGTATGGCGCGCAATATATTTCTGGACACCTAGTGTCCGGCGGTACGGCGCTCACGGGGCGCAATATATTACTGGACACCTAGTGTCCAAAAATATTTTGCGGTACGGCGCGCAATATATTTCTGGACACCTAGTGTCCAGAAATATGTTGCGGTATGGCGCGCAATATATTTCTGGACACCTAGTGTCCAAAAATATTTTGCGGTACTGCGCGCAATATATTTCTGGACACCTAGTGTCCAGAAATATTTTGCGGTATGGCGCGCAATATATTTCTGGACACCTAGTGTCCAAAAATATTTTGCGGTACGGCGCGCAATATATTTCTGGACACCTAGTGTCCAAAAATATTTTGCGGTATGGCGCGCAATATATTTCTGGACACCATCCAGAATCCAGATCCAGAAATATATTGCGCGCCATACCGCAAAATATATGGCAGTTGGAGGATTACCTGACAATTACCTGACCAAACGCTCCAACACGACGATGCTAGCTATACAAAAGTAGCAAAAAATTCAGATGTCCTGAAATGCGCTCCCACGCATCGGATTCTGTTAATACACACACGAACACATCACCAAAAGTGTTTTTAAGTCCTAGATAGGTCTAATAGGGCAGATATGGCAGTTGGAAGATTACCTGACCAAACGCTCCAACACGACGATGCTAGCTATACAAAAGTAGCAAAAAATTCAGATGACCTGAAATGCGCTCCCACGCATCGGAATCTGTTAATACACACACGAACACATCACCAAAAGTGTTTTTAAGTCATAGATAGGTCTAATAGGGCAGATATGGCAGTTGGAGGATTACCTGACAATTACCTCACCAAACGCTCCAACACGACGATGCTAGCTAAAAATTCAGATGTCCTGAAATGCGCTCCCACGCATCGGATTCTGTTAATACACACACGAACACATCACCAAAAGTGTTTTTAAGTCCTAGATAGGTCTAATAGGGCAGATATGGCAGTTGGAGGATTACCTGACCAAACGCTCCAACACGACGATGCTAGCTATACAAAAGTAGCAAAAAATTCAGATGTCCTGAAATGCGCTCCCACGCATCGGATTCTGTTAATACACACACGAACACATCACCAAAAGTGTTTTTAAGTCCTAGATAGGTCTAATAGGGCAGATATGGCAGTTGGAGGATTACCTGACCAAACGCTCCAACACGACGATGCTAGCTATACAAAAGTAGCAAAAAATTCAGATGTCCTGAAATGCGCTCCAACGCATCGGATTCTGTTAATACACACACGAACACATCACCAAAAGTGTTTTTAAGTCCTAGATAGGTCTAATAGGGCAGATATGGCAGTTGGAGGATACAAAAGTAGCAAAAAATTCAGATGTCCTGAAATGCGCTCCCACGCATCGGATTCTGTTAATACACACACGAACACATCACCAAAAGTGTTTTTAAGTCCTAGATAGGTCTAATAGGGCAGATATGGCAGTTGGAGGATTACCTGACAATTACCTGACCAAACGCTCCAACACGACGATGCTAGCTATACAAAAGTAGCAAAAAATTCAGATGTCCTGAAATGCTCTCCCACGCATCGGATTCTGTTAACACATACACGAACACATCACCAAAAGTGTTTTTAAGTCCTAGATAGGTCTAATAGGGCAGATATGGCAGTTGGAGGATTACCTGACAATTACCTGACCAAACGCTCCAACACGACGATCCTAGCTATACAAAAGTAGCAAAAAATTCAGATGTCCTGAAATGCGCTCCCACGCATCGGATTCTGTTAATACACACACGAACACATCACCAAAAGTGTTTTTAAGTCCTAGATAGGTCTAATAGGGCAGATATGGCAGTTGGAGGATTACCTGACCAAACGCTCCAACACGACGATGCTAGCTATACAAAAGTAGCAAAAAATTCAGATGTCCTGAAATGCGCTCCCACGCATCGGATTCTGTTAATACACACACGAACACATCCCCAAAAGTGTTTTTAAGTCCTAGATAGGTCTAATAGGCCAGATATGGCAGTTGGAGGATTACCTGACAATTACCTGACCAAACGCTCCAACACGACGATGCTAGCTATACAAAAGTAGAAAAAATTCAGATGTCCTGAAATGCGCTCCCACGCATCGGATTCTGTTAATACACACACGAACACATCACCAAAAGTGTTTTTAAGTCCTAGATAGGTCTAATAGGGCAGATATGGCAGTTGGAGGATTACCTGACAATTACCTGACCAAACGCTCCAACACGACGATGCTAGCTATACAAAAGTAGCAAAAAATTCAGATGTCCTGAAATGCGCTCCCACGCATCGGATTCTGTTAATACACACACGAACACATCACCAAAAGTGTTTTTAAGTCCTAGATAGGTCTAATAGGGCAGATATGGCAGTTGGAGGATTACCTGACAATTACCTGACCAAACGCTCCAACACGACGATGCTAGCTATACAAAAGTAGCAAAAAATTCAGATGTCCTGAAATGCGCTCGAACGCATCGGATTCTGTTAATACACACACGAACAAATCACCAAAAGTGTTTTTAAGTCCTAGATAGGTCTAATAGGGCAGATATGGCAGTTGGAGGATTACCTGACCAAACGCTCCAACACGACGATGCTAGCTATACAAAAGTAGCAAAAAATTCAGATGTCCTGAAATGCGCTCCCACGCATCGGATTCTGTTAATACACACACGAACACATCACCAAAAGTGTTTTTAAGTCCTAGATAGGTCTAATAGGGCAGCTATGGCAGTTGGAGGATTACCTGACCAAACGCTCCAACACGACGATGCTAGCTATACAAAAGTAGCAAAAAATTCAGATGTCCTGAAATGCGCTCCCATGCATCGGATTCTGTTAATACACACACGAACACATCACCAAAAGTGTTTTTAAGTCCTAGATAGGTTTAATAGGGCAGATATGGCAGTTGGAGGATTACCTGACCAAACGCTCCAACACGACGATGCTAGCTATACAAAAGTAGCAAAAAATTCAGATGTCCTGAAATGCGCTCCCACGCATCGGATTCTGTTAATACACACACGAACACATCACCAAAAGTGTTTTTAAGTCCTAGATAGGTCTAATAGGGCAGATATGGCAGTTGGAGGATTACCTGACCAAACGCTCCAACACGACGATACTAGCTATACAAAAGTAGCAAAAAATTCAGATGTCCTGAAATGCGCTCCCACGCATCGGATTCTGTTAATACACACACGAACACATCACCAAAAGTGTTTTTAAGTCCTAGATAGGTCTAATAGGGCAGATATGGCAGTTGGAGGATTACCTGACCAAACGCTCCAACACGACGATGCTAGCTATACAAAAGTAGCAAAAAATTCAGATGTCCTGAAATGCGCTCCCACGCATCGGATTCTGTTAATACACACACGAACACATCACCAAAAGTGTTTTTAAGTCCTAGATAGGTCTAATAGGGCAGATATGGCAGTTGGAGGATTACCTGACAATTACCTGACCAAACGCTCCAACACGACGATACTAGCTATACAAAAGTAGCAAAAAATTCAGATGTCCTGAAATGCGCTCCCACGCATCGGATTCTGTTAATACACACACGAACACATCACCAAAAGTGTTTTTAAGTCCTAGATAGGTCTAATAGGGCAGATATGGCAGTTGGAGGATTACCTGACAATTACCTGACCAAACGCTCCAACACGACGATACTAGCTATACAAAAGTAGCAAAAAATTCAGATGTCCTGAAATGCGCTCCCACGCATCGGATTCTGTTAATACACACACGAACACATCACCAAAAGTGTTTTTAAGTCCTAGATAGGTCTAATAGGGCAGATATGGCAGTTGGAGGATTACCTGACAATTACCTGACCAAACGCTCCAACACGACGATACTAGCTATACAAAAGTAGCAAAAAATTCAGATGTCCTAAAATGCGCTCCCACGCATCGGATTCTGTTAATACACACACGAACACATCACCAAAAGTGTTTTTAAGTCCTAGATAGGTCTAATAGGGCAGATATGGCAGTTGGAGGATTACCTGACCAAACGCTCCAACACGACGATGCTAGCTATACAAAAGTAGCAAAAAATTCAGATGTCCTGAAATGCGCTCCCACGCATCGGATTCTGTTAATACACACACGAACACATCACCAAAAGTGTTTTTAAGTCCTAGATAGGTCTAATAGGGCAGCTATGGCAGTTGGAGGATTACCTGACCAAACGCTCCAACACGACGATGCTAGCTATACAAAAGTAGCAAAAAATTCAGATGTCCTGAAATGCGCTCCCACGCATCGGATTCTGTTAATACACACACGAACACATCACCAAAAGTGTTTTTAAGTCCTAGATAGGTCTAATAGGGCAGATATGGCAGTTGGAGGATTACCTGACCAAACGCTCCAACACGACGATGCTAGCTATACAAAAGTAGCAAAAAATTCAGATGTCCTGAAATGCGATGCTAGCTATACAAAAGTAGCAAAAAATTCAGATGTCCTGAAATGCGCTCCCACGCATCGGATTCTGTTAATACACACACGAACACATCACCAAAAGTGTTTTTAAGTCCTAGATAGGTCTAATAGGGCAGCTATGGCAGTTGGAGGATTACCTGACCAAACGCTCCAACACGACGATGCTAGCTATACAAAAGTAGCAAAAAATTCAGATGTCCTGAAATGCGCTCCCACGCATCGGATTCTGTTAATACACACACGAACACATCACCAAAAGTGTTTTTAAGTCCTAGATAGGTCTAATAGGGCAGATATGGCAGTTGGAGGATTACCTGACAATTACCTGACCAAACGCTCCAACACGACGATGCTAGCTATACAAAAGTAGCAAAAAATTCAGATGTCCTGAAATGCGCTCCCACGCATCGGATTCTGTTAATACACACACGAACACATCACCAAAAGTGTTTTTAAGTCCTAGATAGGTCTAATAGGGCAGATATGGCAGTTGGAGGATTACCTGACCAAACGCTCCAACACGACGATGCTAGCTATACAAAAGTAGCAAAAAATTCAGATGTCCTGAAATGCGCTCCCACGCATCGGATTCTGTTAATACACACACGAACACATCACCAAAAGTGTTTTTAAGTCCTAGATAGGTCTAATAGGGCAGATATGGCAGTTGGAGGATTACCTGACCAAACGCTCCAACACGACGATGCTAGCTATACAAAAGGAGCAAAAAATTCAGATGTCCTGAAATGCGCTCCCACGCATCGGATTCTGTTAATACACACACGAACACATAACCAAAAGTGTTTTTAAGTCCTAGATAGGTCTAATAGGGCAGATATGGCAGTTGGAGGATTACCTGACAATTACCTGACCAAACGCTCCAACACGACGATGCTAGCTATACAAAAGTAGCAAAAAATTCAGATGTCCTGAAATGCGCTCCCACGCATCGGATTCTGTTAATACACACACGAACACATCACCAAAAGTGTTTTTAAGTCCTAGATAGGTCTAATAGGGCAGATATGGCAGTTGGAGGATTACCTGACCAAACGCTCCAACACGACGATGCTAGCTATACAAAAGTAGCAAAAAATTCAGATGTCCTGAAATGCGCTCCCACGCATCGGATTCTGTTAATACACACACGAACACATCACCAAAAGTGTTTTTAAGTCCTAGATAGGTCTAATAGGGCAGATATGGCAGTTGGAGGATTACCTGACAATTACCTGACCAAACGCTCCAACACGACGATGCTAGCTATACAAAAGTAGCAAAAAATTCAGATGTCCTGAAATGCGCTCCCACGCATCGGATTCTGTTAATACACACACGAACACATCACCAAAAGTGTTTTTAAGTCCTAGATAGGTCTAATAGGCCAGATATGGCAGTTGGAGGATTACCTGACAATTACCTGACCAAACGCTCCAACACGACGATGCTAGCTATACAAAAGTAGCAAAAAATTCAGATGTCCTGAAATGCGCTCCCACGCATCGGATTCTGTTAATACACACACGAACACATCACCAAAAGTGTTTTTAAGTCCTAGATAGGTCTAATAGGGCAGATATGGCAGTTGGAGGATTACCTGACCAAACGCTCCAACACGACGATGCTAGCTATACAAAAGTAGCAAAAAATTCAGATGTCCTGAAATGCGCTCCCACGCATCGGATTCTGTTAATACACACACGAACACATCACCAAAAGTGTTTTTAAGTCCTAGATAGGTCTAATAGGGCAGATATGGCAGTTGGAGGATTACCTGACCAAACGCTCCAACACGACGATGCTAGCTATACAAAAGTAGCAAAAAATTCAGATGTCCTGAAATGCGCTCCCACGCATCGGATTCTGTTAATACACACACGAACACATCACCAAAAGTGTTTTTAAGTCCTAGATAGGTCTAATAGGGCAGATATGGCAGTTGGAGGATTACCTGACCAAACGCTCCAACACGACGATGCTAGCTATACAAAAGTAGCAAAAAATTCAGATGTCCTGAAATGCGCTCCCACGCATCGGATTCTGTTAATACACACACGAACACATCACCAAAAGTGTTTTTAAGTCCTAGATAGGTCTAATAGGGCAGATATGGGAGTTGGAGGATTACCTGACCAAACGCTCCAACACGACGATGCTAGCTATACAAAAGGAGCAAAAAATTCAGATGTCCTGAAATGCGCTCCCACGCATCGGATTCTGTTAATACACACACGAACACATCACCAAAAGTGTTTTTAAGTCCTAGATAGGTCTAATAGGGCAGATATGGCAGTTGGAGGATTACCTGACAATTACCTGACCAAACGCTCCAACACGACGATGCTAGCTATACAAAAGTAGCAAAAAATTCAGATGTCCTGAAATGCGCTCCCACGCATCGGATTCTGTTAATACACACACGAACACATCACCAAAAGTGTTTTTAAGTCCTAGATAGGTCTAATAGGGCAGATATGGCAGTTGGAGGATTACCTGACCAAACGCTCCAACACGACGATGCTAGCTATACAAAAGTAGCAAAAAATTCAGATGTCCTGAAATGCGCTCCCACGCATCGGATTCTGTTAATACACACACGAACACATCACCAAAAGTGTTTTTAAGTCCTAGATAGGTCTAATAGGGCAGATATGGCAGTTGGAGGATTACCTGACCAAACGCTCCAACACGACGATGCTAGCTATACAAAAGTAGCAAAAAATTCAGATGTCCTGAAATGCGCTCCCACGCATCGGATTCTGTTAATACACACACGAACACATCACCAAAAGTGTTTTTAAGTCCTAGATAGGTCTAATAGGGCAGATATGGCAGTTGGAGGATTACCTGACAATTACCTGACCAAACGCTCCAACACGACGATGCTAGCTATACAAAAGTAGCAAAAAATTCAGATGTCCTGAAATGCGCTCCCACGCATCGGATTCTGTTAATACACACACGAACACATCACCAAAAGTGTTTTTAAGTCCTAGATAGGTCTAATAGGCCAGATATGGCAGTTGGAGGATTACCTGACAATTACCTGACCAAACGCTCCAACACGACGATGCTAGCTATACAAAAGTAGCAAAAAATTCAGATGTCCTGAAATGCGCTCCCACGCATCGGATTCTGTTAATACACACACGAACACATCACCAAAAGTGTTTTTAAGTCCTAGATAGGTCTAATAGGGCAGATATGGCAGTTGGAGGATTACCTGACCAAACGCTCCAACACGACGATGCTAGCTATACAAAAGGAGCAAAAAATTCAGATGTCCTGAAATGCGCTCCCACGCATCGGATTCTGTTAATACACACACGAACACATCACCAAAAGTGTTTTTAAGTCCTAGATAGGTCTAATAGGGCAGATATGGCAGTTGGAGGATTACCTGACCAAGCGCTCCAACACGACGATGCTAGCTATACAAAAGTAGCAAAAATTCAGATGTCCTGAAATGCGCTCCCACGCATCGGATTCTGTTAATACACACACGAACACATCACCAAAAGTGTTTTTAAGTCCTAGATAGGTCTAATAGGGCAGATATGGCAGTTGGAGGATTACCTGACCAAGCGCTCCAACACGACGATGCTAGCTATACAAAAGGAGCAAAAAATTCAGATGTCCTGAAATGCGCTCCCACGCATCGGATTCTGTTAATACACACACGAACACATCACCAAAAGTGTTTTTAAGTCCTAGATAGGTCTAATAGGGCAGATATGGCAGTTGGAGGATTACCTGACCAAACGCTCCAACACGACGATGCTAGCTATACAAAAGTAGCAAAAAATTCAGATGTCCTGAAATGCGCTTCCACGCATCGGATTCTGTTAATACACACACGAACACATCACCAAAAGTGTTTTTAAGTCCTAGATAGGTCTAATAGGGCAGATATGGCAGTTGGAGGATTACCTGACCAAACGCTCCAACACGACGATGCTAGCTATACAAAAGTAGCAAAAAATTCAGATGTCCTGAAATGCGCTCCCACGCATCGGATTCTGTTAATACACACACGAACACATCACCAAAAGTGTTTTTAAGTCCTAGATAGGTCTAATAGGGCAGATATGGCAGTTGGAGGATTACCTGACAATTACCTGACCAAACGCTCCAACACGACGATGCTAGCTATACAAAAGTAGCAAAAAATTCAGATGTCCTGAAATGCGCTCCCACGCATCGGATTCTGTTAATACACACACGAACACATCACCAAAAGTGTTTTTAAGTCCTAGATAGGTCTAATAGGGCAGATATGGCAGTTGGAGGATTACCTGACAATTACCTGACCAAACGCTCCAACACGACGATGCTAGCTATACAAAAGTAGCAAAAAATTCAGATGTCCTGAAATGCGCTCCCACGCATCGGATTCTGTTAATACACACACGAACACATCACCAAAAGTGTTTTTAAGTCCTAGATAGGTCTAATAGGGTAGATATGGCAGTTGGAGGATTACCTGACCAAACGCTCCAACACGACGATGCTAGCTATACAAAAGGAGCAAAAAATTCAGATGTCCTGAAATGCGCTCCCACGCATCGGATTCTGTTAATACACACACGAATACCTGACCAAGCGCTCCAACACGACGATGCTAGCTATACAAAAGTAGCAAAAATTCAGATGTCCTGAAATGCGCTCCCACGCATCGGATTCTGTTAATACACACACGAACACATCACCAAAAGTGTTTTTAAGTCCTAGATAGGTCTAATAGGGCAGATATGGCAGTTGGAGGATTACCTGACCAAGCGCTCCAACACGACGATGCTAGCTATACAAAAGGAGCAAAAAATTCAGATGTCCTGAAATGCGCTCCCACGCATCGGATTCTGTTAATACACACACGAACACATCACCAAAAGTGTTTTTAAGTCCTAGATAGGTCTAATAGGGCAGATATGGCAGTTGGAGGATTACCTGACCAAACGCTCCATCACGACGATGCTAGCTATACAAAAGTAGCAAAAAATTCAGATGTCCTGAAATGCGCTCCCACGCATCGGATTCTGTTAATACACACACGAACACATCACCAAAAGTGTTTTTAAGTCCTAGATAGGTCTAATAGGGCAGATATGGCAGTTGGAGGATTACCTGACAATTACCTGACCAAACGCTCCAACACGACGATGCTAGCTATACAAAAGTAGCAAAAAATTCAGATGTCCTGAAATGCGCTCCCACGCATCGGATTCTGTTAATACACACACGAACACATCACCAAAAGTGTTTTTAAGTCCTAGATAGGTCTAATAGGGCAGATATGGCAGTTGGAGGATTACCTGACAATTACCTGACCAAACGCTCCAACACGACGATGCTAGCTATACAAAAGTAGCAAAAAATTCAGATGTCCTGAAATGCGCTCCCACGCATCGGATTCTGTTAATACACACACGAACACATCACCAAAAGTGTTTTTAAGTCCTAGATAGGTCTAATAGGGTAGATATGGCAGTTGGAGGATTACCTGACCAAACGCTCCAACACGACGATGCTAGCTATACAAAAGGAGCAAAAAATTCAGATGTCCTGAAATGCGCTCTCACGCATCGGATTCTGTTAATACACACACGAACACATCACCAAAAGTGTTTTTAAGTCCTAGATAGGTCTAATAGGGCAGATATGGCAGTTGGAGGATTACCTGACAATTACCTGACCAAACGCTCCAACACGACGATGCTAGCTATACAAAAGTAGCAAAAAATTCAGATGTCCTGAAATGCGCTCCCACGCATCGGATTCTGTTAATACACACACGAACACATCACCAAAAGTGTTTTTAAGTCCTAGATAGGTCTAATAGGGCAGATATGGCAGTTGGAGGATTACCTGACCAAGCGCTCCAACACGACGATAATAGCTATACAAAAGTAGCAAAAATTCAGATGTCCTGAAATGCGCTCCCACGCATCGGATTCTGTTAATACACACACGAACACATCACCAAAAGTGTTTTTAAGTCCTAGATAGGTCTAATAGGGCAGATATGGCAGTTGGAGGATTACCTGACCAAGCGCTCCAACACGACGATGCTAGCTATACAAAAGGAGCAAAAAATTCAGATGTCCTGAAATGCGCTCCCACGCATCGGATTCTGTTAATACACACACGAACACATTACCAAAAGTGTTTTTAAGTCCTAGATAGGTCTAATAGGGCAGATATGGCAGTTGGAGGATTACCTGACCAAACGCTCCAACACGACGATGCTAGCTATACAAAAGTAGCAAAAAATTCAGATGTCCTGAAATGCGCTCCCACGCATCGCATTCTGTTAATACACACACGAACACATCACCAAAAGTGTTTTTAAGTCCTAGATAGGTCTAATAGGGCAGATATGGCAGTTGGAGGATTACCTGACCAAACGCTCCAACACGACGATGCTAGCTATACAAAAGTAGCAAAAAATTCAGATGTCCTGAAATGCGCTCCCACGCATCGGATTCTGTTAATACACACACGAACACATCACCAAAAGTGTTTTTAAGTCCTAGATAGGTCTAATAGGGCAGATATGGCAGTTGGAGGATTACCTGACAATTACCTGACCAAACGCTCCAACACGACGATGCTAGCTATACAAAAGTAGCAAAAAATTCAGATGTCTTGAAATGCGCTCCCACGCATCGGATTCTGTTAATACACACACGAACACATCACCAAAAGTGTTTTTAAGTCCTAGATAGGTCTAATAGGGCAGATATGGCAGTTGGAGGATTACCTGACAATTACCTGACCAAACGCTCCAACACGACGATGCTAGCTATACAAAAGTAGCAAAAAATTCAGATGTCCTGAAATGCGCTCCCACGCATCGGATTCTGTTAATACACACACGAACACATCACCAAAAGTGTTTTTAAGTCCTAGATAGGTCTAATAGGGTAGATATGGCAGTTGGAGGATTACCTGACCAAACACTCCAACACGACGATGCTAGCTATACAAAAGGAGCAAAAAATTCAGATGTCCTGAAATGCGCTCCCACGCATCGGATTCTGTTAATACACACACGAACACATCACCAAAAGTGTTTTTAAGTCCTAGATAGGTCTAATAGGGCAGATATGGCAGTTGGAGGATTACCTGACAATTACCTGACCAAACGCTCCAACACGACGATGCTAGCTATACAAAAGTAGCAAAAAATTCAGATGTCCTGAAATGCGCTCCCACGCATCGGATTCTGTTAATACACACACGAACACATCACCAAAAGTGTTTTTAAGTCCTAGATAGGTCTAATAGGGCAGATATGGCAGTTGGAGGATTACCTGACCAAGTGCTCCAACACGACGATAATAGCTATACAAAAGTAGCAAAAATTCAGATGTCCTGAAATGCGCTCCCACGCATCGGATTCTGTTAATACACACACGAACACATCACCAAAAGTGTTTTTAAGTCCTAGATAGGTCTAATAGGGCAGATATGGCAGTTGGAGGATTACCTGACAATTACCTGACCAAACGCTCCAACACGACGATGCTAGCTATACAAAAGGAGCAAAAAATTCAGATGTCCTGAAATGCGCTCCCACACATCGGATTCTGTTAATACACACACGAACACATTACCAAAAGTGTTTTTAAGTCCTAGATAGGTCTAATAGGGCAGATATGGCAGTTGGAGGATTACCTGACCAAACGCTCCAACACGACGATGCTAGCTATACAAAAGTAGCAAAAAATTCAGATGTCCTGAAATGCGCTCCCACGCATCGCATTCTGTTAATACACACACGAACACATCACCAAAAGTGTTTTTAAGTCCTAGATAGGTCTAATAGGGCAGATATGGCAGTTGGAGGATTACCTGACCAAACGCTCCAACACGACGATGCTAGCTATACAAAAGTAGCAAAAAATTCAGATGTCCTGAAATGCGCTCCCACGCATCGGATTCTGTTAATACACACACGAACAAATCACCAAAAGTGTTTTTAAGTCCTAGATAGGTCTAATAGGGCAGATATGGCAGTTGGAGGATTACCTGACAATTACCTGACCAAACGCTCCAACACGACGATGCTAGCTATACAAAAGTAGCAAAAAATTCAGATGTCCTGAAATGCGCTCCCACGCATCGGATTCTGTTAATACACACACGAACACATCACCAAAAGTGTTTTTAAGTCCTAGATAGGTCTAATAGGGCAGATATGGCAGTTGGAGGATTACCTGACAATTACCTGACCAAACGCTCCAACACGACGATGCTAGCTATACAAAAGTAGCAAAAAATTCAGATGTCCTGAAATGCGCTCCCACGCATCGGATTCTGTTAATACACACACGAACACATCACCAAAAGTGTTTTTAAGTCCTAGATAGGTCTAATAGGGTAGATATGGCAGTTGGAGGATTACCTGACCAAACACTCCAACACGACGATGCTAGCTATACAAAAGGAGCAAAAAATTCAGATGTCCTGAAATGCGCTCCCACGCATCGGATTCTGTTAATACACACACGAACACATCACCAAAAGTGTTTTTAAGTCCTAGATAGGTCTAATAGGGCAGATATGGCAGTTGGAGGATTACCTGACAATTACCTGACCAAACGCTCCAACACGACGATGCTAGCTATACAAAAGTAGCAAAAAATTCAGATGTCCTGAAATGCGCTCCCACGCATCGGATTCTGTTAATACACACACGAACACATCACCAAAAGTGTTTTTAAGTCCTAGATAGGTCTAATAGGGCAGATATGGCAGTTGGAGGATTACCTGACCAAGTGCTCCAACACGACGATAATAGCTATACAAAAGTAGCAAAAATTCAGATGTCCTGAAATGCGCTCCCACGCATCGGATTCTGTTAATACACACACGAACACATCACCAAAAGTGTTTTTAAGTCCTAGATAGGTCTAATAGGGCAGATATGGCAGTTGGAGGATTACCTGACCAAGCGCTCCAACACGACGATGCTAGCTATACAAAAGGAGCAAAAAATTCAGATGTCCTGAAATGCGCTCCCACGCATCGGATTCTGTTAATACACACACGAACACATTACCAAAAGTGTTTTTAAGTCCTAGATAGGTCTAATAGGGCAGATATGGCAGTTGGAGGATTACCTGACCAAACGCTCCAACACGACGATGCTAGCTATACAAAAGTAGCAAAAAATTCAGATGTCCTGAAATGCGCTCCCACGCATCGCATTCTGTTAATACACACACGAACACATCACCAAAAGTGTTTTTAAGTCCTAGATAGGTCTAATAGGGCAGATATGGCAGTTGGAGGATTACCTGACCAAACGCTCCAACACGACGATGCTAGCTATACAAAAGTAGCAAAAAATTCAGATGTCCTGAAATGCGCTCCCACGCATCGGATTCTGTTAATACACACACGAACACATCACCAAAAGTGTTTTTAAGTCCTAGATAGGTCTAATAGGGCAGATATGGCAGTTGGAGGATTACCTGACAATTACCTGACCAAACGCTCCAACACGACGATGCTAGCTATACAAAAGTAGCAAAAAATTCAGATGTCCTGAAATGCGCTCCCACGCATCGGATTCTGTTAATACACACACGAACACATCACCAAAAGTGTTTTTAAGTCCTAGATAGGTCTAATAGGGCAGATATGGCAGTTGGAGGATTACCTGACAATTACCTGACCAAACGCTCCAACACGACGATGCTAGCTATACAAAAGTAGCAAAAAATTCAGATGTCCTGAAATGCGCTCCCACGCATCGGATTCTGTTAATACACACACGAACACATCACCAAAAGTGTTTTTAAGTCCTAGATAGGTCTAATAGGGTAGATATGGCAGTTGGAGGATTATCTGACCAAACACTCCAACACGACGATGCTAGCTATACAAAAGGAGCAAAAAATTCAGATGTCCTGAAATGCGCTCCCACGCATCGGATTCTGTTAATACACACACGAACACATCACCAAAAGTGTTTTTAAGTCCTAGATAGGTCTAATAGGGCAGATATGGCAGTTGGAGGATTACCTGACAATTACCTGACCAAACGCTCCAACACGACGATGCTAGCTATACAAAAGTAGCAAAAAATTCAGATGTCCTGAAATGCGCTCCCACGCATCGGATTCTGTTAATACACACACGAACACATCACCAAAAGTGTTTTTAAGTCCTAGATAGGTCTAATAGGGCAGATATGGCAGTTGGAGGATTACCTGACAATTACCTGACCAAACGCTCCAACACGACGATGCTAGCTATACAAAAGTAGCAAAAAATTCAGATGTCCTGAAATGCGCTCCCACGCATCGGATTCTGTTAATACGCACACGAACACATCACCAAAAGTGTTTTTAAGTCCTAGATAGGTCTAATAGGGCAGATATGGCAGTTGGAGGATTACCTGACCAAACGCTCCAACACGACGATGCTAGCTATACAAAAGTAGCAAAAAATTCAGATGTCCTGAAATGCGCTCCCACGCATCGGATTCTGTTAATACACACACGAACACATCACCAAAAGTGTTTTTAAGTCCTAGATAGGTCTAATAGGGCAGATATGGCAGTTGGAGGATTACCTGACAATTACCTGACCAAACGCTCCAACACGACGATGCTAGCTATACAAAAGTAGCAAAAAATTCAGATGTCCTGAAATGCGCTCCCACGCATCGGATTCTGTTAATACACACACGAACACATCACCAAAAGTGTTTTTAAGTCCTAGATAGGTCTAATAGGGCAGATATGGCAATTGGAGGATTACCTGACAAAACGCTCCAACACGACGATGCTAGCTATACAAAAGTAGCAAAAAATTCAGATGTCCTGAAATGCGCTCCCACGCATCGGATTCTGTTAATACACACACGAACACATCACCAAAAGTGTTTTTAAGTCCTAGATAGGTCTAATAGGGCAGATATGGCAGTTGGAGGATTACCTGACAATTACCTGACCAAACGCTCCAACACGACGATGCTAGCTATACAAAAGTAGCAAAAAATTCAGATGTCCTGAAATGCGCTCCCACGCATCGGATTCTGTTAATACACACACGAACACATCACCAAAAGTGTTTTTAAGTCCTAGATAGGTCTAATAGGGCAGATATGGCAGTTGGAGGATTACCTGACAATTACCTGACCAAACGCTCCAACACGACGATGCTAGCTATACAAAAGTAGCAAAAAATTCAGATGTCCTGAAATACGCTCCCACGCATCGGATTCTGTTAATACACACACGAACACATCACCAAAAGTGTTTTTAAGTCCTAGATAGGTCTAATAGGGCAGATATGGCAGTAGGAGGATTACCTGACAATTACCTGACCAAACGCTCCAACACGACGATGCTAGCTATACAAAAGTAGCAAAAAATTCAGATGTCCTTAAATGCGCTCCCACGCATCGGATTCTGTTAATACACACACGAACACATCACCAAAAGTGTTTTTAAGTCCTAGATAGGTCTAATAGGGCAGATATGGCAGTTGGAGGATTACCTGACAAAACGCTCCAACACGACGATGCTAGCTATACAAAAGTAGCAAAAAATTCAGATGTCCTGAAATGCGCTCCCACGCATCGGATTCTGTTAATACACACACGAACACATCACCAAAAGTGTTTTTAAGTCCTAGATAGGTCTAATAGGGCAGATATGGCAGTTAGAGGATTACCTGACAAAACGCTCGAACACGACGATGCTAGCTATACAAAAGTAGCAAAAAATTCAGATGTCCTGAAATGCGCTCCCATGCATCGGATTCTGTTAATACACACCCGAACACGTCACCAAAAGTGTTTTTCAGTCCTAGATAGGTCTAATAGGGCAGATATGGCAGTTGGAGGATTACCTGACCAAACGCTCCAACACGACGATGCTAGCTATACAAAAGTAGCAAAAAATTCAGATGTCCTGAAATGCGCTCCAATGCATCGGATTCTGTTAATACACACACGAACACATCACCAAAAGTGTTTTTAAGTCCTAGATAGGTCTAATAGGGCAGATATGGCAGTTGGAGGATTACCTGACAAAATGCTCCAACACGACGATGCTAGCTATACAAAAGTAGCAAAAAATTCAGATGTCCTGAAATGCGCTCCCACGCATCGGATTCTGTTAATACACACACGAACACATCACCAAAAGTGTTTTTAAGTCCTAGATAGGTCTAATAGGGCAGATATGGCAGTTGGAGGATTACCTGACAATTACCTGACCAAACGCTCCAACACGACGATGCTAGCTATACAAAAGTAGCAAAAAATTCAGATGTCCTGAAATACGCTCCCACGCATCGGATTCTGTTAATACACACACGAACACATCACCAAAAGTGTTTTTAAGTCCTAGATAGGTCTAATAGGGCAGATATGGCAGTAGGAGGATTACCTGACAATTACCTGACCAAACGCTCCAACACGACGATGCTAGCTATACAAAAGTAGCAAAAAATTCAGATGTCCTTAAATGCGCTCCCACGCATCGGATTCTGTTAATACACACACGAACACATCACCAAAAGTGTTTTTAAGTCCTAGATAGGTCTAATAGGGCAGATATGGCAGTTGGAGGATTACCTGACAAAACGCTCCAACACGACGATGCTAGCTATACAAAAGTAGCAAAAAATTCAGATGTCCTGAAATGCGCTCCCACGCATCGGATTCTGTTAATACACACACGAACACATCACCAAAAGTGTTTTTATGTCCTAGATAGGTCTAATAGGGCAGATATGGCAGTTAGAGGATTACCTGACAAAACGCTCGAACACGACGATGCTAGCTATACAAAAGTAGCAAAAAATTCAGATGTCCTGAAATGCGCTCCCATGCATCGGATTCTGTTAATACACACCCGAACACGTCACCAAAAGTGTTTTTCAGTCCTAGATAGGTCTAATAGGGCAGATATGGCAGTTGGAGGATTACCTGACCAAACGCTCCAACACGACGATGCTAGCTATACAAAAGTAGCAAAAAATTCAGATGTCCTGAAATGCGCTCCAATGCATCGGATTCTGTTAATACACACACGAACACATCACCAAAAGTGTTTTTAAGTCCTAGATAGGTCTAATAGGGCAGATATGGCAGTTGGAGGATTACCTGACAAAACGCTTCAACACGACGATGCTAGCTATACAAAAGTAGCAAAAAATTCAGATGTCCGGAAATGCGCTCCCACGCATCGGATTCTGTTAATACACACACGAACACATCACCAAAAGTGTTTTTAAGTCCTAGATAGGTCTAATAGGGCAGATATGGCAGTTGGAGGATTACCTGACCAAGCGCTCCAACACGACGATGCTAGCTATACAAAAGTAGCAAAAATTCAGATGTCCTGAAATGCGCTCCCACGCATCGGATTCTGTTAATACACACACGAACACATCACCAAAAGTGTTTTTAAGTCCTAGATAGGTCTAATAGGGCAGATATGGCAGTTGGAGGATTACCTGACCAAGCGCTCCAACACGACGATGCTAGCTATACAAAAGGAGCAAAAAATTCAGATGTCCTGAAATGCGCTCCCACGCATCGGATTCTGTTAATACACACACGAACACATCACCAAAAGTGTTTTTAAGTCCTAGATAGGTCTAATAGGGCAGATATGGCAGTTGGAGGATTACCTGACCAAACGCTCCAACACGACGATGCTAGCTATACAAAAGTAGCAAAAAATTCAGATGTCCTGAAATGCGCTCCCACGCATCGCATTCTGTTAATACACACACGAACACATCACCAAAAGTGTTTTTAAGTCCTAGATAGGTCTAATAGGGCAGATATGGCAGTTGGAGGATTACCTGACCAAACGCTCCAACACGACGATGCTAGCTATACAAAAGTAGCAAACAATTCAGATGTCCTGAAATGCGCTCCCACGCATCGGATTCTGTTAATATACACACGAAAACATCACCAAAAATGTTTTTAAGTCCTAGATAGGTCTAATAGGGCAGATATGACAGTTGGAGGATTACCTGACAATTACCTGACCAAACGCTCCAACACGACGATGCTAGCTATACAAAAGTAGCAAAAAATTCAGATGTCCTGAAATGCGCTCCCACGCATCGGATTCTGTTAATACACACACGAACACATCACCAAAAGTGTTTTTAAGTCCTAGATAGGTCTAATAGGGCAGATATGGCAGTTGGAGGATTACCTGACCAAGCGCTCCAACACGACGATGCTAGCTATACAAAAGGAGCAAAAAATTCAGATGTCCTGAAATGCGCTCCCACGCATCGGATTCTGTTAATACACACACGAACACATCACCAAAAGTGTTTTTAAGTCCTAGATAGGTCTAATAGGGCAGATATGGCAGTTGGAGGATTACCTGACCAAACGCTCCAACACGACGATGCTAGCTATACAAAAGTAGCAAAAAATTCAGATGTCCTGAAATGCTCTCCCACGCATCGGATTCTGTTAATACACACACGAACACATCACCAAAAGTGTTTTTAAGTCCTAGATAGGTCTAATAGGGCAGATATGGCAGTTGGAGGATTACCTGACCAAACGCTCCAACACGACGATGCTAGCTATACAAAAGTAGCAAAAAGTTCAGATGTCCTGAAATGCGCTCCCACGCATCGGATTCAGTTAATACACACACGAACACATCACCAAAAGTGTTTTTAAGTCCTAGATAGGTCTAATAGGGCAGATATGGCAGTTGGAGGATTACCTGACAATTACCTGACCAAACGCTCTAACACGACGATGCTAGCTATACAAAAGTAGCAAAAAATTCAGATGTCCTGAAATGCGCTCCCACGCATCGGATTCTCTTAATACACACACGAACACATCACCAAAAGTGTTTTTAAGTCCTAGATAGGTCTAATAGGGCAGATATGGCAGTTGGAGGATTACCTGACAATTACCTGACCAAACGCTCCAACACGACGATGCTAGCTATACAAAAGTAGCAAAAAATTCAGATGTCCTGAAATGCGCTCCCACGCATCGGATTCTGTTAATACACACACGAACACATCACCAAAAATGTTTTTAAGTCCTAGATAGGTCTAATATGGCAGATATGGCAGTTGGAGGATTACCTGACAAAACGCTCCAACACGACGATGCTAGCTATACAAAAGTAGCAAAAAATTCAGATGTCCTGAAATGCGCTCCCACGCATCGGATTCTGTTAATACACACACGAACACATCACCAAAAGTGTTTTTAAGTCCTAGATAGGTCTAATAGGGCAGATATGGCAGTTGGAGGATTACCTGACAATTACCTGACCAAACGCTCCAACACGACGATGCTAGCTATACAAAAGTAGCAAAAAATTCAGATGTCCTGAAATGCGCTCCCACGCATCGGATTCTGTTAATACACACACGAACACATCACCAAAAATGTTTTTAAGTCCTAGATAGGTCTAATATGGCAGATATGGCAGTTGGAGGATTACCTGACAAAACGCTCCAACACGACGATGCTAGCTATACAAAAGTAGCAAAAAATTCAGATGTCCTGAAATGCGCTCCCACGCATCGGATTCTGTTAATACACACACGAACACATCACCAAAAGTGTTTTAAGTCCTAGATAGGTCTAATAGGGCAGATATGGCAGTTGGAGGATTACCTGACAATTACCTGACCAAACGCTCCAACACGACGATGCTAGCTATACAAAAGTAGCAAAAAATTCAGATGTCCTGAAATGCGCTCCCACGCATCGGATTCTGTTAATACACACACGAACACATCACCAAAAGTGTTTTTAAGTCCTAGATAGGTCTAATAGGGTAGATATGGCAGTTGGAGGATTACCTGACCAAACGCTCCAACACGACGATGCTAGCTATACAAAAGGAGCAAAAAATTCAGATGTCCTGAAATGCGCTCCCACGCATCGGATTCTGTTAATACACACACGAACACATCACCAAAAGTGTTTTTAAGTCCTAGATAGGTCTAATAGGGCAGATATGGCAGTTGGAGGATTACCTGACAATTACCTGACCAAACGCTCCAACACGACGATGCTAGCTATACAAAAGTAGCAAAAAATTCAGATGTCCTGAAATACGCTGCCACGCATCGGATTCTGTTAATACACACACGAACACATCACCAAAAGTGTTTTTAAGTCCTAGATAGGTCTAATAGGGCAGATATGGCAGTTGGAGGATTACCTGACAATTACCTGACCAAACGCTCCAACACGACGATGCTAGCTATACAAAAGTAGCAAAAAATTCAGATGTCCTGAAATACGCTCCCACGCATCGGATTCTGTTAATACACACACGAACACATCACCAAAAGTGTTTTTAAGTCCTAGATAGGTCTAATAGGGCAGATATGGCAGTAGGAGGATTACCTGACAATTACCTGACCAAACGCTCCAACACGACGATGCTAGCTATACAAAAGTAGCAAAAAATTCAGATGTCCTTAAATGCGCTCCCACGCATCGGATTCTGTTAATACACACACGAACACATCACCAAAAGTGTTTTTAAGTCCTAGATAGGTCTAATAGGGCAGATATGGCAGTTGGAGGATTACCTGACAATTACCTGACCAAACGCTCCAACACGACGATGCTAGCTATACAAAAGTAGCAAAAAATTCAGATGTCCTGAAATACGCTCCCACGCATCGGATTCTGTTAATACACACACGAACACATCACCAAAAGTGTTTTTATGTCCTAGATAGGTCTAATAGGGCAGATATGGCAGTTGGAGTATTACCTGACAAAACGCTCCAACACGACGATACAAAAGTAGCAAAAAATTCAGATGTCCTGAAATGCGCTCCCACGCATCGGATTCTGTTAATACACACACGAACACATCACCAAAAGTGTTTTTAAGTCCTAGATAGGTCTAATAGGGCAGATATGGCAGTTGGAGGATTACCTGACAATTACCTGACCAAACGCTCCAACACGACGATGCTAGCTATACAAAAGTAGCAAAAAATTCAGATGTCCTGAAATACGCTCCCACGCATCGGATTCTGTTAATACACACACGAACACATCACCAAAAGTGTTTTTAAGTCCTAGATAGGTCTAATAGGGCAGATATGGCAGTAGGAGGATTACCTGACAATTACCTGACCAAACGCTCCAACACGACGATGCTAGCTATACAAAAGTAGCAAAAAATTCAGATGTCCTTAAATGCGCTCCCACGCATCGGATTCTGTTAATACACACACGAACACATCACCAAAAGTGTTTTTAAGTCCTAGATAGGTCTAATAGGGCAGATATGGCAGTTGGAGGATTACCTGACAAAACGCTCCAACACGACGATGCTAGCTATACAAAAGTAGCAAAAAATTCAGATGTCCTGAAATGCGCTCCCACGCATCGGATTCTGTTAATACACACACGAACACATCACCAAAAGTGTTTTTATGTCCTAGATAGGTCTAATAGGGCAGATATGGCAGTTAGAGGATTACCTGACAAAACGCTCGAACACGACGATGCTAGCTATACAAAAGTAGCAAAAAATTCAGATGTCCTGAAATGCGCTCCCATGCATCGGATTCTGTTAATACACACCCGAACACGTCACCAAAAGTGTTTTTCAGTCCTAGATAGGTCTAATAGGGCAGATATGGCAGTTGGAGGATTACCTGACCAAACGCTCCAACACGACGATGCTAGCTATACAAAAGTAGCAAAAAATTCAGATGTCCTGAAATGCGCTCCAATGCATCGGATTCTGTTAATACACACACGAACACATCACCAAAAGTGTTTTTAAGTCCTAGA
Organism: Eristalis intricaria; assembly: GCA_964034865.1. Taxonomy (NCBI): domain Eukaryota; kingdom Metazoa; phylum Arthropoda; class Insecta; order Diptera; family Syrphidae; genus Eristalis; species Eristalis intricaria. The sequence continues at coordinate 46,566 of CAXITZ010000069.1, forward strand.
TAGGTCTAATAGGGCAGATATGGCAGTTGGAGGATTACCTGACAAAACGCTTCAACACGACGATGCTAGCTATACAAAAGTAGCAAAAAATTCAGATGTCCGGAAATGCGCTCCCACGCATCGGATTCTGTTAATACACACACGAACACATCACCAAAAGTGTTTTTAAGTCCTAGATAGGTCTAATAGGGCAGATATGGCAGTTGGAGGATTACCTGACCAAGCGCTCCAACACGACGATGCTAGCTATACAAAAGTAGCAAAAATTCAGATGTCCTGAAATGCGCTCCCACGCATCGGATTCTGTTAATACACACACGAACACATCACCAAAAGTGTTTTTAAGTCCTAGATAGGTCTAATAGGGCAGATATGGCAGTTGGAGGATTACCTGACCAAGCGCTCCAACACGACGATGCTAGCTATACAAAAGGAGCAAAAAATTCAGATGTCCTGAAATGCGCTCCCACGCATCGGATTCTGTTAATACACACACGAACACATCACCAAAAGTGTTTTTAAGTCCTAGATAGGTCTAATAGGGCAGATATGGCAGTTGGAGGATTACCTGACCAAACGCTCCAACACGACGATGCTAGCTATACAAAAGTAGCAAAAAATTCAGATGTCCTGAAATGCGCTCCCACGCATCGCATTCTGTTAATACACACACGAACACATCACCAAAAGTGTTTTTAAGTCCTAGATAGGTCTAATAGGGCAGATATGGCAGTTGGAGGATTACCTGACCAAACGCTCCAACACGACGATGCTAGCTATACAAAAGTAGCAAAAAATTCAGATGTCCTGAAATGCGCTCCCACGCATCGGATTCTGTTAATACACACACGAACACATCACCAAAAGTGTTTTTAAGTCCTAGATAGGTCTAATAGGGCAGATATGGCAGTTGGAGGATTACCTGACAATTACCTGACCAAACGCTCCAACACGACGATGCTAGCTATACAAAAGTAGCAAAAAATTCAGATGTCCTGAAATGCGCTCCCACGCATCGGATTCTGTTAATACACACACGAACACATCACCAAAAATGTTTTTAAGTCCTAGATAGGTCTAATATGGCAGATATGGCAGTTGGAGGATTACCTGACAAAACGCTCCAACACGACGATGCTAGCTATACAAAAGTAGCAAAAAATTCAGATGTCCTGAAATGCGCTCCCACGCATCGGATTCTGTTAATACACACACGAACACATCACCAAAAGTGTTTTTAAGTCCTAGATAGGTCTAATAGGGCAGATATGGCAGTTGGAGGATTACCTGACAATTACCTGACCAAACGCTCCAACACGACGATGCTAGCTATACAAAAGTAGCAAAAAATTCAGATGTCCTGAAATGCGCTCCCACGCATCGGATTCTGTTAATACACACACGAACACATCACCAAAAATGTTTTTAAGTCCTAGATAGGTCTAATATGGCAGATATGGCAGTTGGAGGATTACCTGACAAAACGCTCCAACACGACGATGCTAGCTATACAAAAGTAGCAAAAAATTCAGATGTCCTGAAATGCGCTCCCACGCATCGGATTCTGTTAATACACACACGAACACATCACCAAAAGTGTTTTTAAGTCCTAGATAGGTCTAATAGGGCAGATATGGCAGTTGGAGGATTACCTGACAATTACCTGACCAAACGCTCCAACACGACGATGCTAGCTATACAAAAGTAGCAAAAAATTCAGATGTCCTGAAATGCGCTCCCACGCATCGGATTCTGTTAATACACACACGAACACATCACCAAAAGTGTTTTTAAGTCCTAGATAGGTCTAATAGGGTAGATATGGCAGTTGGAGGATTACCTGACCAAACGCTCCAACACGACGATGCTAGCTATACAAAAGGAGCAAAAAATTCAGATGTCCTGAAATGCGCTCCCACGCATCGGATTCTGTTAATACACACACGAACACATCACCAAAAGTGTTTTTAAGTCCTAGATAGGTCTAATAGGGCAGATATGGCAGTTGGAGGATTACCTGACAATTACCTGACCAAACGCTCCAACACGACGATGCTAGCTATACAAAAGTAGCAAAAAATTCAGATGTCCTGAAATACGCTCCCACGCATCGGATTCTGTTAATACACACACGAACACATCACCAAAAGTGTTTTTAAGTCCTAGATAGGTCTAATAGGGCAGATATGGCAGTAGGAGGATTACCTGACAATTACCTGACCAAACGCTCCAACACGACGATGCTAGCTATACAAAAGGAGCAAAAAATTCAAATGTCCTGAAATGCGCTCCCACGCATCGGATTCTGTTAATACACACACGAACACATCACCAAAAGTGTTTTTATGTCCTAGATAGGTCTAATAGGGCAGATATGGCAGTTGGAGTATTACCTGACAAAACGCTCCAACACGACGATACAAAAGTAGCAAAAAATTCAGATGTCCTGAAATGCGCTCCCACGCATCGGATTCTGTTAATACACACACGAACACATCACCAAAAGTGTTTTTAAGTCCTAGATAGGTCTAATAGGGCAGATATGGCAGTTGGAGGATTACCTGACAATTACCTGACCAAACGCTCCAACACGACGATGCTAGCTATACAAAAGTAGCAAAAAATTCAGATGTCCTGAAATACGCTCCCACGCATCGGATTCTGTTAATACACACACGAACACATCACCAAAAGTGTTTTTAAGTCCTAGATAGATCTAATAGGGCAGATATGGCAGTAGGAGGATTACCTGACAATTACCTGACCAAACGCTCCAACACGACGATGCTAGCTATACAAAAGTAGCAAAAAATTCAGATGTCCTTAAATGCGCTCCCACGCATCGGATTCTGTTAATACACACACGAACACATCACCAAAAGTGTTTTTAAGTCCTAGATAGGTCTAATAGGGCAGATATGGCAGTTGGAGGATTACCTGACAAAACGCTCCAACACGACGATGCTAGCTATACAAAAGTAGCAAAAAATTCAGATGTCCTGAAATGCGCTCCCACGCATCGGATTCTGTTAATACACACACGAACACATCACCAAAAGTGTTTTTATGTCCTAGATAGGTCTAATAGGGCAGATATGGCAGTTAGAGGATTACCTGACAAAACGCTCGAACACGACGATGCTAGCTATACAAAAGTAGCAAAAAATTCAGATGTCCTGAAATGCGCTCCCATGCATCGGATTCTGTTAATACACACCCGAACACGTCACCAAAAGTGTTTTTCAGTCCTAGATAGGTCTAATAGGGCAGATATGGCAGTTGGAGGATTACCTGACCAAACGCTCCAACACGACGATGCTAGCTATACAAAAGTAGCAAAAAATTCAGATGTCCTGAAATGCGCTCCAATGCATCGGATTCTGTTAATACACACACGAACACATCACCAAAAGTGTTTTTAAGTCCTAGATAGGTCTAATAGGGCAGATATGGCAGTTGGAGGATTACCTGACAAAACGCTTCAACACGACGATGCTAGCTATACAAAAGTAGCAAAAAATTCAGATGTCCGGAAATGCGCTCCCACGCATCGGATTCTGTTAATACACACACGAACACATCACCAAAAGTGTTTTTAAGTCCTAGATAGGTCTAATAGGGCAGATATGGCAGTTGGAGGATTACCTGACCAAGCGCTCCAACACGACGATGCTAGCTATACAAAAGTAGCAAAAATTCAGATGTCCTGAAATGCGCTCCCACGCATCGGATTCTGTTAATACACACACGAACACATCACCAAAAGTGTTTTTAAGTCCTAGATAGGTCTAATAGGGCAGATATGGCAGTTGGAGGATTACCTGACCAAGCGCTCCAACACGACGATGCTAGCTATACAAAAGGAGCAAAAAATTCAGATGTCCTGAAATGCGCTCCCACGCATCGGATTCTGTTAATACACACACGAACACATCACCAAAAGTGTTTTTAAGTCCTAGATAGGTCTAATAGGGCAGATATGGCAGTTGGAGGATTACCTGACCAAACGCTCCAACACGACGATGCTAGCTATACAAAAGTAGCAAAAAATTCAGATGTCCTGAAATGCGCTCCCACGCATCGCATTCTGTTAATACACACACGAACACATCACCAAAAGTGTTTTTAAGTCCTAGATAGGTCTAATAGGGCAGATATGGCAGTTGGAGGATTACCTGACCAAACGCTCCAACACGACGATGCTAGCTATACAAAAGTAGCAAAAAATTCAGATGTCCTGAAATGCGCTCCCACGCATCGGATTCTGTTAATACACACACGAACACATCACCAAAAGTGTTTTTAAGTCCTAGATAGGTCTAATAGGGCAGATATGGCAGTTGGAGGATTACCTGACAATTACCTGACCAAACGCTCCAACACGACGATGCTAGCTATACAAAAGTAGCAAAAAATTCAGATGTCCTGAAATGCGCTCCCACGCATCGGATTCTGTTAATACACACACGAACACATCACCAAAAGTGTTTTTAAGTCCTAGATAGGTCTAATAGGGCAGATATGGCAGTTGGAGGATTACCTGACCAAACGCTCCAACACGACGATGCTAGCTATACAAAAGTAGCAAAAAATTCAGATGTCCTGAAATGCGCTCCCACGCATCGCATTCTGTTAATACACACACGAACACATCACCAAAAGTGTTTTTAAGTCCTAGATAGGTCTAATAGGGCAGATATGGCAGTTGGAGGATTACCTGACCAAGCGCTCCAACACGACGATGCTAGCTATACAAAAGGAGCAAAAAATTCAGATGTCCTGAAATGCGCTCCCACGCATCGGATTCTGTTAATACACACACGAACACATCACCAAAAGTGTTTTTAAGTCCTAGATAGGTCTAATAGGGCAGATATGGCAGTTGGAGGTTTACCTGACCAAACGCTCCAACACGACGATGCTAGCTATACAAAAGTAGCAAAAAATTCAGATGTCCTGAAATGCGCTCCCACGCATCGCATTCTGTTAATACACACACGAACACATCACCAAAAGTGTTTTTAAGTCCTAGATAGGTCTAATAGGGCAGATATGGCAGTTGGAGGATTACCTGACCAAACGCTCCAACACGACGATGCTAGCTATACAAAAGTAGCAAAAAATTCAGATGTCCTGAAATGCGCTCCCACGCATCGGATTCTGTTAATACACACACGAACACATCACCAAAAGTGTTTTTAAGTCCTAGATAGGTCTAATAGGGCAGATATGGCAGTTGGAGGATTACCTGACAATTACCTGACCAAACGCTCCAACACGACGATGCTAGCTATACAAAAGTAGCAAAAAATTCAGATGTCCTGAAATGCGCTCCCACGCATCGGATTCTGTTAATACACACACGAACACATCACCAAAAATGTTTTTAAGTCCTAGATAGGTCTAATATGGCAGATATGGCAGTTGGAGGATTACCTGACAAAACGCTCCAACACGACGATGCTAGCTATACAAAAGTAGCAAAAAATTCAGATGTCCTGAAATGCGCTCCCACGCATCGGATTCTGTTAATACACACACGAACACATCACCAAAAGTGTTTTTAAGTCCTAGATAGGTCTAATAGGGCAGATATGGCAGTTGGAGGATTACCTGACAATTACCTGACCAAACGCTCCAACACGACGATGCTAGCTATACAAAAGTAGCAAAAAATTCAGATGTCCTGAAATGCGCTCCCACGCATCGGATTCTGTTAATACACACACGAACACATCACCAAAAATGTTTTTAAGTCCTAGATAGGTCTAATATGGCAGATATGGCAGTTGGAGGATTACCTGACAAAACGCTCCAACACGACGATGCTAGCTATACAAAAGTAGCAAAAAATTCAGATGTCCTGAAATGCGCTCCCACGCATCGGATTCTGTTAATACACACACGAACACATCACCAAAAGTGTTTTTAAGTCCTAGATAGGTCTAATAGGGCAGATATGGCAGTTGGAGGATTACCTGACAATTACCTGACCAAACGCTCCAACACGACGATGCTAGCTATACAAAAGTAGCAAAAAATTCAGATGTCCTGAAATGCGCTCCCACGCATCGGATTCTGTTAATACACACACGAACACATCACCAAAAGTGTTTTTAAGTCCTAGATAGGTCTAATAGGGTAGATATGGCAGTTGGAGGATTACCTGACCAAACGCTCCAACACGACGATGCTAGCTATACAAAAGGAGCAAAAAATTCAGATGTCCTGAAATGCGCTCCCACGCATCGGATTCTGTTAATACACACACGAACACATCACCAAAAGTGTTTTTAAGTCCTAGATAGGTCTAATAGGGCAGATATGGCAGTTGGAGGATTACCTGACAATTACCTGACCAAACGCTCCAACACGACGATGCTAGCTATACAAAAGTAGCAAAAAATTCAGATGTCCTGAAATACGCTCCCACGCATCGGATTCTGTTAATACACACACGAACACATCACCAAAAGTGTTTTTAAGTCTTAGATAGGTCTAATAGGGCAGATATGGCAGTAGGAGGATTACCTGACAATTACCTGACCAAACGCTCCAACACGACGATGCTAGCTATACAAAAGGAGCAAAAAATTCAGATGTCCTGAAATGCGCTCCCACGCATCGGATTCTGTTAATACACACACGAACACATCACCAAAAGTGTTTTTATGTCCTAGATAGGTCTAATAGGGCAGATATGGCAGTTGGAGTATTACCTGACAAAACGCTCCAACACGACGATACAAAAGTAGCAAAAAATTCAGATGTCCTGAAATGCGCTCCCACGCATCGGATTCTGTTAATACACACACGAACACATCACCAAAAGTGTTTTTAAGTCCTAGATAGGTCTAATAGGGCAGATATGGCAGTTGGAGGATTACCTGACAATTACCTGACCAAACGCTCCAACACGACGATGCTAGCTATACAAAAGTAGCAAAAAATTCAGATGTCCTGAAATACGCTCCCACGCATCGGATTCTGTTAATACACACACGAACACATCACCAAAAGTGTTTTTAAGTCCTAGATAGGTCTAATAGGGCAGATATGGCAGTAGGAGGATTACCTGACAATTACCTGACCAAACGCTCCAACACGACGATGCTAGCTATACAAAAGTAGCAAAAAATTCAGATGTCCTTAAATGCGCTCCCACGCATCGGATTCTGTTAATACACACACGAACACATCACCAAAAGTGTTTTTAAGTCCTAGATAGGTCTAATAGGGCAGATATGGCAGTTGGAGGATTACCTGACAAAACGCTCCAACACGACGATGCTAGCTATACAAAAGTAGCAAAAAATTCAGATGTCCTGAAATGCGCTCCCACGCATCGGATTCTGTTAATACACACACGAACACATCACCAAAAGTGTTTTTATGTCCTAGATAGGTCTAATAGGGCAGATATGGCAGTTAGAGGATTACCTGACAAAACGCTCGAACACGACGATGCTAGCTATACAAAAGTAGCAAAAAATTCAGATGTCCTGAAATGCGCTCCCATGCATCGGATTCTGTTAATACACACCCGAACACGTCACCAAAAGTGTTTTTCAGTCCTAGATAGGTCTAATAGGGCAGATATGGCAGTTGGAGGATTACCTGACCAAACGCTCCAACACGACGATGCTAGCTATACAAAAGTAGCAAAAAATTCAGATGTCCTGAAATGCGCTCCAATGCATCGGATTCTGTTAATACACACACGAACACATCACCAAAAGTGTTTTTAAGTCCTAGATAGGTCTAATAGGGCAGATATGGCAGTTGGAGGATTACCTGACAAAACGCTTCAACACGACGATGCTAGCTATACAAAAGTAGCAAAAAATTCAGATGTCCGGAAATGCGCTCCCACGCATCGGATTCTGTTAATACACACACGAACACATCACCAAAAGTGTTTTTAAGTCCTAGATAGGTCTAATAGGGCAGATATGGCAGTTGGAGGATTACCTGACCAAGCGCTCCAACACGACGATGCTAGCTATACAAAAGTAGCAAAAATTCAGATGTCCTGAAATGCGCTCCCACGCATCGGATTCTGTTAATACACACACGAACACATCACCAAAAGTGTTTTTAAGTCCTAGATAGGTCTAATAGGGCAGATATGGCAGTTGGAGGATTACCTGACCAAGCGCTCCAACACGACGATGCTAGCTATACAAAAGGAGCAAAAAATTCAGATGTCCTGAAATGCGCTCCCACGCATCGGATTCTGTTAATACACACACGAACACATCACCAAAAGTGTTTTTAAGTCCTAGATAGGTCTAATAGGGCAGATATGGCAGTTGGAGGATTACCTGACCAAACGCTCCAACACGACGATGCTAGCTATACAAAAGTAGCAAAAAATTCAGATGTCCTGAAATGCGCTCCCACGCATCGCATTCTGTTAATACACACACGAACACATCACCAAAAGTGTTTTTAAGTCCTAGATAGGTCTAATAGGGCAGATATGGCAGTTGGAGGATTACCTGACCAAACGCTCCAACACGACGATGCTAGCTATACAAAAGTAGCAAAAAATTCAGATGTCCTGAAATGCGCTCCCACGCATCGGATTCTGTTAATACACACACGAACACATCACCAAAAGTGTTTTTAAGTCCTAGATAGGTCTAATAGGGCAGATATGGCAGTTGGAGGATTACCTGACAATTACCTGACCAAACGCTCCAACACGACGATGCTAGCTATACAAAAGTAGCAAAAAATTCAGATGTCCTGAAATGCGCTCCCACGCATCGGATTCTGTTAATACACACACGAACACATCACCAAAAGTGTTTTTAAGTCCTAGATAGGTCTAATAGGGCAGATATGGCAGTTGGAGGATTACCTGACCAAACGCTCCAACACGACGATGCTAGCTATACAAAAGTAGCAAAAAATTCAGATGTCCTGAAATGCGCTCCCACGCATCGGATTCTGTTAATACACACACGAACACATCACCAAAAGTGTTTTTAAGTCCTAGATAGGTCTAATAGGGCAGATATGGCAGTTGGAGGATTACCTGACCAAACGCTCCAACACGACGATGCTAGCTATACAAAAGTAGCAAAATATTCAGATGTCCTGAAATGCGCTCCCACGCATCGGATTCTGTTAATACACACACGAACACATCACCAAAAGTGTTTTTAAGTCCTAGATAGGTCTAATAGGGCAGATATGGCAGTTGGAGGATTACCTGACCAAACGCTCCAACACGACGATGCTAGCTATACAAAAGTAGCGAAAAATTCAGATGTCCTGAAATGCGCTCCCACGCATCGGATTCTGTTAATACATACACGAACACATCACCAAAAGTGTTTTTAAGTTCTAGATAGGTCTAATAGGGCAGATATGGCAGTTGGAGGATTACCTGACCAAACGCTCCAACACGACGATGCTAGCTATACAAAAGTAGCAAAATATTCAGATGTCCTGAAATGCGCTCCCACGCATCGGATTCTGTTAATACACACACGAACACATCACCAAAAGTGTTTTTAAGTCCTAGATAGGTCTAATAGGGCAGATATGGCAGTTGGAGGATTACCTGACCAAACGCTCCAACACGACGATGCTAGCTATACAAAAGTAGCGAAAAATTCAGATGTCCTGAAATGCGCTCCCACGCATCGGATTCTGTTAATACATACACGAACACATCACCAAAAGTGTTTTTAAGTTCTAGATAGGTCTAATAGGGCAGATATGGCAGTTGGAGGATTACCTGACAAAAACCTGACCAAACGCTCCAACACGACGATGCTAGCTATACAAAAGTAGCAAAAAATTCAGATGTCCTGAAATGCGCTCCCACGCATCGGATTCTGTTAATACACACACGAACACATCACCAAAAGTGTTTTTAAGTCCTAGATAGGTCTAATAGGGCAGATATGGCAGTTGGAGGATTACCTGACCAAACGCTCCAACACGACGATGCTAGCTATACAAAAGTAGCGAAAAATTCAGATGTCCTGAAATGCGCTCCCACGCATCGGATTCTGTTAATACATACACGAACACATCACCAAAAGTGTTTTTAAGTTCTAGATAGGTCTAATAGGGCAGATATGGCAGTTGGAGGATTACCTGACCAAACGCTCCAACACGACGATGCTAGCTATACAAAAGTAGCGAAAAATTCAGATGTCCTGAAATGCGCTCCCACGCATCGGATTCTGTTAATACACACACGAACACATCACCAAAAGTGTTTTTAAGTTCTAGATAGGTCTAATAGGGCAGATATGGCAGTTGGAGGATTACCTGACCAAACGCTCCAACACGACGAATACAAAAGTAGCAAAAAATTCAGATGTCCTGAAATGCGCTCCAACGCATCGGATTCTGTTAATACACACACGAACACATCACCAAAAGTGTTTTTAAGTCCTAGATAGGTCTAATAGGGCAGATATGGCAGTTGGAGGATTACCTGACAAAACGCTCCAACACGACGATGCTAGCTATACAAAAGTAGCAAAAAATTCAGATGTCCTGAAATGCGCTCCCACGCATGGGATTCTGTTAATACACACACGAACACATCACCAAAAGTGTTTTTAAGTCCTAGATAGGTCTAATAGGGCAGATATGGCAGTTGTAGGATTACCTGACCAAACGCTCCAACACGACGATGCTAGCTATACAAAAGTAGCAAAAAATTCAGATGTCCTGAAATGCGCTCCCACGCATCGGATTCTGTTAATACACACACGAACACATCACCAAAAGTGTTTTTAAGTCCTAGATAGGTCTAATAGGGCAGATATGGCAGTGTGAGGATTACCTGACAATTACCTGACCAAACGCTCCAACACGACGATGCTAGCTATACAAAAGTAGCAAAAAATTCAGATGTCCTGAAATGCGCTCCCACGCATCGGATTCTGTTAATACACACACGAACACATCACCAAAAGTGTTTTTAAGTCCTAGATAGGTCTAATAGGGCAGATATAGCAGTTGGAGGATTACCTGACCAAACGCTCCAACACGACGATGCTAGTATACAAAAGTAGCAAAAAATTCAGATGTCCTGAAATGCGCTCCCACGCATCGGATTCTGTTAATACACACACGAACACATCACCAAAAGTGTTTTTAAGTCCTAGATAGGTCTAATAGGGCAGATATGGCAGTTGGAGGATTACCTGACCAAACGCTCCAACACGACGATGCTAGCTATACAAGAGTAGCAAAAAATTCAGATGTCCTGAAATGCGCTCCCACGCATCGGATTCTGTTAATACACACACGAACACATCACCAAAAGTGTTTTTAAGTCCTAGATAGGTCTAATAGGGCAGATATGGCAGTTGGAGGATTACCTGACCAAACGCTCCAACACGACGATGCTAGCTATACAAAAGTAATACAAAAGTAGCAAAAAATTCAGATGTCCTGAAATGCGCTCCCACGCATCGGATTCTGTTAATACACACACGAACACATCACCAAAAGTGTTTTTAAGTCCTAGATAGGTCTAATAGGGCAGATATGGCAGTTGGAGGATTACCTGACCAAACGCTCCAACACGACGATGCTAGCTATACAAAAGTAATACAAAAGTAGCAAAAAATTCAGATGTCCTGAAATGCGCTCCCACGCATCGGATTCTGTTAATACACACACGAACACATCACCAAAAGTTTTTTAAGTCCTAGATAGGTCTAATAGGGCAGATATGGCAGTTGGAGGATTACCTGACCAAACGCTCCAACACGACGATGCTAGCTATACAAAAGTAGCAAAAAATTCAGATGTCCTGAAATGCGCTCCCACGCATCGGATTCTGTTAATACACACACGAACACATCACCAAAAGTTTTAAGTCCTAGATAGGTCTAATAGGGCAGATATGGCAGTTGGAGTATTACCTGACCAAACGCTCCAACACGAAGATGCTAGCTATACAAAAGTAGCAAAAAATTCAGATGTCCTGAAATGCGCTCCCACGCATCGGATTCTGTTAATACACACACGAACACATCACCAAAAGTGTTTTTAAGTCCTAGATAGGTCTAATAGGGCAGATATGGCAGTTGGAGGATTACCTGACCAAACGCTCCAACACGACGATGCTAGCTATACAAAAGTAGCAAAAAATTCAGATGTCCTGAAATGCGCTCCCACGCATCGGATTCTGTTAATACACACACGAACACATCACCAAGAGTGTTTTTAAGTCCTAGATAGGTCTAATAGGGCAGATATGGCAGTTGGAGGATTACCTGACCAAACGCTCCAACACGACGATGCTAGCTATACAAAAGTAGCAAAAAATTCAGATGTCCTGAAATGCGCTCCCACGCATAGGATTCTGTTAATACACACACGAACACATCACTAAAAGTGTTTTTAAGTCCTAGATAGGTCTAATAGGGCAGATATGGCAGTTGGAGGATTACCTGACAATTACCTGACCAAACGCTCCAACACGACGATGCTAGCTATACAAAAGTAGCAAAAAATTCAGATGTCCTGAAATGCGCTCCCACGCATCGGATTCTGTTAATACACACACGAACACATCACCAAAAGTGTTTTTAAGTCCTAGATAGGTCTAATAGGGCAGATATGGCAGTTGGAGGATTACCTGACAATTACCTGACCAAACGCTCCAACACGACGATGCTAGCTATACAAAAGTAGCAAAAAATTCAGATGTCCTGAAATGCGCTCCCACGCATCGGATTCTGTTAATACACACACGAACACATCACCAAAAGTGTTTTTAAGTCCTAGATAGGTCTAATAGGGCAGATATGGCAGTTGGAGGATTACCTGACAATTACCTGACCAAACGCTCCAACACGACGATGCTAGCTATACAAAAGTAGCAAAAAATTCAGATGTCCTGAAATGCGCTCCCACGCATAGGATTCTGTTAATACACACACGAACACATCACCAAAAGTGTTTTTAAGTCCTAGATAGGTCTAATAGGGCAGATATGGCAGTTGGAGGATTACCTGACCAAACGCTCCAACACGACGATGCTAGCTATACAAAAGTAGCAAAAAATTCAGATGTCCTGAAATGCGCTCCCACGCATCGGAATCTGTTAATACACACACGAACACATCACCAAAAGTGTTTTTAAGTCCTAGATAGGTCTAATAGGGCAGATATGGCAGTTGGAGGATTACCTGACCAAACGCTCCAACACGACGATGCTAGCTATACACAAGTAGCAAAAAATTCAGATGTCCTGAAATGCGCTCCCACGCATCGGATTCTGTTAATACACACACGAACACATCACCAAAAGTGTTTTTAAGTCCTAGATAGGTCTAATAGGGCAGATATGGCAGTTGGAGGATTACCTGACAATTACCTGACAATTACCTGACCAAACGCTCCAACACGGCGATGCTAGCTATACAAAAGTAGCAAAAAATTCAGATGTCCTGAAATGCGCTCCCACGCATCGGATTCTGTTAATACACACACGAACACATCACCAAAAGTGTTTTTAAGTCCTAGATAGGTCTAATAGGGCAGATATGGCAGTTGGAGGATTACCTGACAATTACCTGACCAAACGCTCCAACACGACGATGCTAGCTATACAAAAGTAGCAAAAAATTCAGATGTCCTGAAATGCGCTCCCACGCATAGGATTCTGTTAATACACACACGAACACATCACCAAAAGTGTTTTTAAGTCCTAGATAGGTCTAATAGGGCAGATATGGCAGTTGGAGGATTACCTGACCAAACGCTCCAACACGACGATGCTAGCTATACAAAAGTAGCAAAAAATTCAGATGTCCTGAAATGCGCTCCCACGCATCGGAATCTGTTAATACACACACGAACACATCACCAAAAGTGTTTTTAAGTCCTAGATAGGTCTAATAGGGCAGATATGGCAGTTGGAGGATTACCTGACCAAACGCTCCAACACGACGATGCTAGCTATACAAAAGTAGCAAAAAATTCAGATGTCCTGAAATGCGCTCCCACGCATCGGATTCTGTTAATACACACACGAACACATCACCAAAAGTGTTTTAAGTCCTAGATAGGTCTAATAGGGCAGATATGGCAGTTGGAGGATTACCTGACCAAACGCTCCAACACGACGATGCTAGCTATACAAAAGTAGCAAAAAATTCAGATGTCCTGAAATGCGCTCCCACGCATCGGAATCTGTTAATACACACACGAACACATCACCAAAAGTGTTTTTAAGTCCTAGATAGGTCTAATAGGGCAGATATGGCAGTTGGAGGATTACCTGACCAAACGCTCCAACACGACGATGCTAGCTATACACAAGTAGCAAAAAATTCAGATGTCCTGAAATGCGCTCCCACGCATCGGATTCTGTTAATACACACACGAACACATCACCAAAAGTGTTTTTAAGTCCTAGATAGGTCTAATAGGGCAGATATGGCAGTTGGAGGATTACCTGACCAAACGCTCCAACACGACGATGCTAGCTATACACAAGTAGCAAAAAATTCAGATGTCCTGAAATGCGCTCCCACGCATCGGATTCTGTTAATACACACACGAACACATCACCAAAAGTGTTTTTAAGTCCTAGATAGGTCTAATAGGGCAGATATGGCAGTTGGAGGATTACCTGACCAAACGCTCCAACACGACGATGCTAGCTATACAAAAGTAGCAAAAAATTCAGATGTCCTGAAATGCGCTCCCACGCATCGGAATCTGTTAATACACACACGAACACATCACCAAAAGTGTTTTTAAGTCCTAGATAGGTCTAATAGGGCAGATATGGCAGTTGGAGGATTACCTGACCAAACGCTCCAACACGACGATGCTAGCTATACAAAAGTAGCAAAAAATTCAGATGTCCTGAAATGCGCTCCCACGCATCGGATTCTGTTAATACACACACGAACACATCACCAAAAGTGTTTTTATGTCCTAGATAGGTCTAATAGGGCAGATATGGCAGTTGGAGGATTACCTGACCAAACGCTCCAAGACGACGATGCTAGCTATACAAAAGTAGCAACAAATTCAGATGTCCTGAAATGTGCTCCAACGCATCGGATTCTGTTAATACACACACGAACACATCACCAAAAGTGTTTTTAAGTCCTAGATAGGTCTAATAGGGCAGATATGGCAGTTGGAGGATTACCTGACCAAACGCTCCAACACGACGATGCTAGCTATACAAAAGTAGCAAAAAATTCAGATGTCCTGAAATGCGCTCCCACGCATCGGATTCTGTTAATACACACACGAACACATCACCAAAAGTGTTTTTAAGTCCTAGATAGGTCTAATAGGGCAGATATGGCAGTTGGAGGATTACCTGACAATTACCTGACCAAACGCTCCAACACGACGATGCTAGCTATACAAAAGTAGCAAAAAATTCAGATGTCCTGAAATGCGCTCCCACGCATAGGATTCTGTTAATACACACACGAACACATCACCAAAAGTGTTTTTAAGTCCTAGATAGGTCTATTAGGGCAGATATGGCAGTTGGAGGATTACCTGACCAAACGCTCCAACACGACGATGCTAGCTATACAAAAGTAGCAAAAAATTCAGATGTCCTGAAATGCGCTCCCACGCATCGGAATCTGTTAATACACACACGAACACATCACCAAAAGTGTTTTTAAGTCCTAGATAGGTCTAATAGGGCAGATATGGCAGTTGGAGGATTACCTGACAATTACCTGACCAAACGCTCCAACACGACGATGCTAGCTATACAAAAGTAGCAAAAAATTCAGATGTCCTGAAATGCGCTCCCACGCATCGGATTCTGTTAATACACACACGAACACATCACCAAAAGTGTTTTAAGTCCTAGATAGGTCTAATAGGGCAGATATGGCAGTTGGAGGATTACCTGACCAAACGCTCCAACACGACGATGCTAGCTATACAAAAGTAGCAAAAAATTCAGATGTCCTGAAATGCGCTCCCACGCATCGGAATCTGTTAATACACACACGAACACATCACCAAAAGTGTTTTTAAGTCCTAGATAGGTCTAATAGGGCAGATATGGCAGTTGGAGGATTACCTGACAATTACCTGACCAAACGCTCCAACACGACGATGCTAGCTATACAAAAGTAGCAAAAAATTCAGATGTCCTGAAATGCGCTCCCACGCATAGGATTCTGTTAATACACACACGAACACTTCACCAAAAGTGTTTTTAAGTCCTAGATAGGTCTAATAGGGCAGATATGGCAGTTGGAGGATTACCTGACCAAACGCTCCAACACGACGATGCTAGCTATACACAAGTAGCAAAAAATTCAGATGTCCTGAAATGCGCTCCCACGCATCGGATTCTGTTAATACACACACGAACACATCACCAAAAGTGTTTTTAAGTCCTAGATAGGTCTAATAGGGCAGATATGGCAGTTGGAGGATTACCTGACCAAACGCTCCAACACGACGATGCTAGCTATACAAAAGTAGCAAAAAATTCAGATGTCCTGAAATGCGCTCCCACGCATCGGATTCTGTTAATACACACACGAACACATCACCAAAAGTGTTTTTATGTCCTAGATAGGTCTAATAGGGCAGATATGGCAGTTGGAGGATTACCTGACCAAACGCTCCAAGACGACGATGCTAGCTATACAAAAGTAGCAACAAATTCAGATGTCCTGAAATGTGCTCCAACGCATCGGATTCTGTTAATACACACACGAACACATCACCAAAAGTGTTTTTAAGTCCTAGATAGGTCTAATAGGGCAGATATGGCAGTTGGAGGATTACCTGACCAAACGCTCCAACACGACGATGCTAGCTATACAAAAGTAGCAAAAAATTCAGATGTCCTGAAATGCGCTCCCACGCATCGGATTCTGTTAATACACACACGAACACATCACCAAAAGTGTTTTTAAGTCCTAGATAGGTCTAATAGGGCAGATATGGCAGTTGGAGGATTACCTGACCAAACGCTCCAACACGACGATGCTAGCTATACAAAAGTAGCAAAAAATTCAGATGTCCTGAAATGCGCTCCCACGCATCGGATTCTGTTAATACACACACGAACACATCACCAAAAGTGTTTTTAAGTCCTAGATAGGTCTAATAGGGCAGATATGGCAGTTGGAGGATTACCTGACCAAACGCTCCAACACGACGATGCTAGCTATACAAAAGTAGCAAAAAATTCAGATGTCCTGAAATGCGCTCCAACGCATCGGAGTCTGTTAATGCACACACGAACACATCACCAAAAGTGTTTTTAAGTCCTAGATATGTCTAATAGGGCAGATATGGCAGTTGGAGGATTACCTGACCAAACGCTCCAACACGACATACAAAAGTAGCAAAAAATTCAGATGTCCTGAAATGCGCTCCCACGCATCGGATTCTGTTAATACACACACGAACACATCACCAAAAGTGTTTTTATGTCCTAGATAGGTCTAATAGGGCAGATATGGCAGTTGGAGGATTACCTGACCAAACGCTCCAAGACGACGATGCTAGCTATACAAAAGTAGCAAAAAATTCAGATGTCCTGAAATGTGCTCCAACGCATCGGATTCTGTTAATACACACACGAACACATCACCAAAAGTGTTTTTAAGTCCTAGATAGGTCTAATAGGGCAGATATGGCAGTTGGAGGATTACCTGACCAAACGCTCCAACACGACGATGCTAGCTATACAAAAGTAGCAAAACATTCAGATGTCCTGAAATGCGCTCCCACGCATCGGATTCTGTTAATACACACACGAACACATCACCAAAAGTGTTTTTAAGTCCTAGATAGGTCTAATAGGGCAGATATGGCAGTTGGTGGATTACCTGACCAAACGCTCCAACACGACGATGCTAGTATACAAAAGTAGCGAAAAATTCAGATGTCCTGAAATGCGCTCCCACGCATCGGATTCTGTTAATACACACACGAACACATCACCAAAAGTGTTTTTAAGTCCTAGATAGGTCTAATAGGGCAGATATGGCAGTTGGAGGATTACCTGACCAAACGCTCCAACACGACGATGCTAGCTATACAAGAGTAGCAAAAAATTCAGATGTCCTGAAATGCGCTCCCACGCATCGGATTCTGTTAATACACACACGAACACATCACCAAAAGTGTTTTTAACTATACAAAAGTAGCAAAAAATTCAGATGTCCTGAAATGCGCTCCCACGCATCGGATTCTGTTAATACACACACGAACACATCACCAAAAGTGTTTTTAAGTCCTAGATAGGTCTAATAGGGCAGATATGGCAGTTGGAGGATTACCTGACCAAACGCTCCAACACGACGATGCTAGCTATACAAAAGTAGCAAAAAATTCAGATGTCCTGAAATGCGCTCCCACGCATCGGATTCTGTTAATACACACACGAACACATCACCAAAAGTGTTTTTAAGTCCTAGATAGGTCTAATAGGGCAGATATGGCAGTTTGAGGATTACCTGACCAAACGCTCCAACACGACGATGCTAGCTATACAAAAGTAGCAAAAAATTCAGATGTCCTGAAATGCGCTCCCACGCATCGGACTCTGTTAATACACACACGAACACATCACCAAAAGTGTTTTTAAGTCCTAGATAGGTCTAATAGGGCAGATATGGGAGTTGGAGGATTACCTGACCAAACGCTCCAACACGACGATGCTAGCTATACAAAAGTAGCAAAAAATTCAGATGTCCTGAAATGCGCTCCCACGCATCGGATTCTGTTAATACACACACGAACACATCACCACAAGTGTTTTTAAGTCCTAGATAGGTCTAATAGGGCAGATATGGCAGTTGGAGGATTACCTGACCAAACGCTCCAACACGATGATGCTAGCTATACAAAAGTAGCAAAAAATTCAGATGTCCTGAAATGCGCTCCCACGCATCGGATTCTGTTAATACACACACGAACACATCACCAAAAGTGTTTTTAAGTCCTAGATAGGTCTAATAGGGCAGATATGGCAGTTGGAGGATTACCTGACCAAACGCTCCAACACGACGATGCTAGCTATACAAGAGTAGCAAAAAATTCAGATGTCCTGAAATGCGCTCCCACGCATCGGATTCTGTTAATACACACACGAACACATCACCAAAAGTGTTTTTAACTATACAAAAGTAGCAAAAAATTCAGATGTCCTGAAATGCGCTCCCACGCATCGGATTCTGTTAATACACACACGAACACATCACCAAAAGTGTTTTTAAGTCCTAGATAGGTCTAATAGGTCCTGAAATGCGCTCCCACGCATAGGATTCTGTTAATACACACACGAACACATCACCAAAAGTGTTTTTAAGTCCTAGATAGGTCTAATAGGGCAGATATGGCAGTTGATGGAACACATCACCAAAAGTGTTTTTAAGTCCTAGATAGGTCTAATAGGGCAGATATGGCAGTTGGAGGATTACCTGACCAAACGCTCCAACACGACGATGCTAGCTATACAAAAGTAGCAAAAAATTCAGATGTCCTGAAATGCGCTCCCACGCATCGGATTCTGTTAATACACACACGAACACATCACCAAAAGTGTTTTTAAGTCCTAGATAGGTCTAATAGGGCAGATATGGCAGTTGGAGGATTACCTGACCAAACGCTCCAACACGACGATGCTAGCTATACAAAAGTAGCAAAAAATTCAGATGTCCTGAAATGCGCTCCCACGCATCGGATTCTGTTAATACACACACGAACACATCACCAAAAGTGTTTTTAAGTCCTAGATAGGTCTAATAGGGCAGATATGGCAGTTGGAGGATTACCTGACCAAACGCTCCAACACGACGATGCTAGCTATACAAAAGTAGCAAAAAATTCAGATGTCCTGAAATGCGCTCCAACGCATCGGAGTCTGTTAATGCACACACGAACACATCACCAAAAGTGTTTTTAAGTCCTAGATAGGTCTAATAGGGCAGATATGGCAGTTGGAGGATTACCTGACCAAACGCTCCAACACGACATACAAAAGTAGCAAAAAATTCAGATGTCCTGAAATGCGCTCCCATGCATCGGATTCTGTTAATACACACACGTACACATCACCAAAAGTGTTTTTATGTCCTAGATAGGTCTAATAGGGCAGATATGGCAGTTGGAGGATTACCTGACCAAACGCTCCAAGACGACGATGCTAGCTATACAAAAGTAGCAAAAAATTCAGATGTCCTGAAATGTGCTCCAACGCATCGGATTCTGTTAATACACACACGAACACATCACCAAAAGTGTTTTTAAGTCCTAGATAGGTCTAATAGGGCAGATATGGCAGTTGGAGGATTACCTGACCAAACGCTCCAACACGACGATGCTAGCTATACAAAAGTAGCAAAACATTCAGATGTCCTGAAATGCGCTCCCACGCATCGGATTCTGTTAATACACACACGAACACATCACCAAAAGTGTTTTTAAGTCCTAGATAGGTCTAATAGGGCAGATATGGCAGTTGGTGGATTACCTGACCAAACGCTCCAACACGACGATGCTAGTATACAAAAGTAGCGAAAAATTCAGATGTCCTGAAATGCGCTCCCACGCATCGGATTCTGTTAATACACACACGAACACATCACCAAAAGTGTTTTTAAGTCCTAGATAGGTCTAATAGGGCAGATATGGCAGTTGGAGGATTACCTGACCAAACGCTCCAACACGACGATGCTAGCTATACAAGAGTAGCAAAAAATTCAGATGTCCTGAAATGCGCTCCCACGCATCGGATTCTGTTAATACACACACGAACACATCACCAAAAGTGTTTTTAACTATACAAAAGTAGCAAAAAATTCAGATGTCCTGAAATGCGCTCCCACGCATCGGATTCTGTTAATACACACACGAACACATCACCACAAGTGTTTTTAAGTCCTAGATAGGTCTAATAGGGCAGATATGGCAGTTGGAGGATTACCTGACCAAACGCTCCAACAAAAATAGCAAAAATAAAAGTAGCAAAAAATTCAGATGTCCTGAAATGCGCTCCCACGCATCGGATTCTGTTAATACACACACGAACACATCACCAAAAGTGTTTTTAACTATACAAAAGTAGCAAAAAATTCAGATGTCCTGACATGCGCTCCCACGCATCGGATTCTGTTAATACACACACGAACACATCACCAAAAGTGTTTTTAAGTCCTAGATAGGTCTAATAGGGCAGATATGGCAGTTGGAGGATTACCTGACCAAACGCTCCAACAAAAATAGCAAAAATAAAAGTAGCAAAAAATTCAGATGTCCTGAAATGCGCTCCCACGCATCGGATTCTGTTAATACACACACGAACACATCACCAAAAGTGTTTTTAAGTCCTAGATAGGTCTAATAGGGCAGATATGGCAGTTGGAGGATTACCTGACCAAACGCTCCAACACGACGATGCTAGGTATACAAAAGTAGCAAAAAATTCAGATGTCCTAAAATGCGCTCCCACGCATCGGATTCTGTTAATACACACACGAACACATCACCAAAAGTGTTTTTAAGTCCTAGATAGGTCTAATAGGGCAGATATGGCAGTTTGAGGATTACCTGACCAAACGCTCCAACACGACGATGCTAGCTATACAAAAGTAGCAAAAAATTCAGATGTCCTGAAATGCGCTCCCACGCATCGGACTCTGTTAATACACACACGAACACATCACCAAAAGTGTTTTTAAGTCCTAGATAGGTCTAATAGGGCAGATATGGGAGTTGGAGGATTACCTGACCAAACGCTCCAACACGACGATGCTAGCTATACAAAAGTAGCAAAAAATTCAGATGTCCTGAAATGCGCTCCCACGCATCGGATTCTGTTAATACACACACGAACACATCACCACAAGTGTTTTTAAGTCCTAGATAGGTCTAATAGGGCAGATATGGCAGTTGGAGGATTACCTGACCAAACGCTCCAACACGATGATGCTAGCTATACAAAAGTAGCAAAAAATTCAGATGTCCTGAAATGCGCTCCCACGCATCGGATTCTGTTAATACACACACGAACACATCACCAAAAGTGTTTTTAAGTCCTAGATAGGTCTAATAGGGCAGATATGGCAGTTGGAGGATTACCTGACCAAACGCTCCAACACGACGATGCTAGCTATACAAGAGTAGCAAAAAATTCAGATGTCCTGAAATGCGCTCCCACGCATCGGATTCTGTTAATACACACACGAACACATCACCAAAAGTGTTTTTAACTATACAAAAGTAGCAAAAAATTCAGATGTCCTGAAATGCGCTCCCACGCATCGGATTCTGTTAATACACACACGAACACATCACCAAAAGTGTTTTTAAGTCCTAGATAGGTCTAATAGGGCAGATATGGCAGTTGGAGGATTACCCGACCAAACGCTCCAACACGACGATGCTAGCTATACAAAAGTAGCAAAAAATTCAGATGTCCTGAAATGCGCTCCCACGCATCGGATTCTGTTAATACACACACGAAGACATCACCAAAAGTGTTTTTAAGTCCTAGATAGGTCTAATAGGGCAGATATGGCAGTTGGAGGATTACCTGACCAAACGCTCCAACACGACGATGCTAGCTATACAAGAGTAGCAAAAAATTCAGATGTCCTGAAATGCGCTCCCACGCATCGGATTCTGTTAATACACACACGAACACATCACCAAAAGTGTTTTTAAGTCCTAGATAGGTCTAATAGGGCAGATATGGCAGTTGGAGGATTACCTGACCAAACGCTCCAACACGACATACAAAAGTAGCAAAAAATTCAGATGTCCTGAAATGCGCTCCCACGCATCGGATTCTGTTAATACACACACGAACACATCACCAAAAGTGTTTTTATGTCCTAGATAGGTCTAATAGGGCAGATATGGCAGTTGGAGGATTACCTGACCAAACGCTCCAAGACGACGATGCTAGCTATACAAAAGTAGCAAAAAATTCAGATGTCCTGAAATGTGCTCCAACGCATCGGATTCTGTTAATACACACACCAAAAGTGTTTTTAAGTCCTAGATAGGTCTAATAGGGCAGATATGGCAGTTGGAGGATTACCTGACCAAACGCTCCAACACGACGATGCTAGCTATACAAAAGTAGCAAAACATTCAGATGTCCTGAAATGCGCTCCCACGCATCGGATTCTGTTAATACACACACGAACACATCACCAAAAGTGTTTTTAAGTCCTAGATAGGTCTAATAGGGCAGATATGGCAGTTGGTGGATTACCTGACCAAACGCTCCAACACGACGATGCTAGTATACAAAAGTAGCGAAAAATTCAGATGTCCTGAAATGCGCTCCCACGCATCGGATTCTGTTAATACACACACGAACACATCACCAAAAGTGTTTTTAAGTCCTAGATAGGTCTAATAGGGCAGATATGGCAGTTGGAGGATTACCTGACCAAACGCTCCAACACGACGATGCTAGCTATACAAAAGTAGCAAAAAATTCAGATGTCCTGAAATGCGCTCCCACGCATCGGATTCTGTTAATACACACACGAACACATCACCAAAAGTGTTTTTAAGTCCTAGATAGGTCTAATAGGGCAGATATGGCAGTTTGAGGATTACCTGACCAAACGCTCCAACACGACGATGCTAGCTATACAAAAGTAGCAAAAAATTCAGATGTCCTGAAATGCGCTCCCACGCATCGGACTCTGTTAATACACACACGAACACATCACCAAAAGTGTTTTTAAGTCCTAGATAGGTCTAATAGGGCAGATATGGGAGTTGGAGGATTACCTGACCAAACGCTCCAACACGACGATGCTAGCTATACAAAAGTAGCAAAAAATTCAGATGTCCTGAAATGCGCTCCCACGCATCGGATTCTGTTAATACACACACGAACACATCACCACAAGTGTTTTTAAGTCCTAGATAGGTCTAATAGGGCAGATATGGCAGTTGGGGGATTACCTGACCAAACGCTCCAACACGATGATGCTAGCTATACAAAAGTAGCAAAAAATTCAGATGTCCTGAAATGCGCTCCCACGCATCGGATTCTGTTAATACACACACGAACACATCACCAAAAGTGTTTTTAAGTCCTAGATAGGTCTAATAGGGAAGATATGGCAGTTGGAGGATTACCTGACCAAACGCTCCAACACGACGATGCTAGCTATACAAGAGTAGCAAAAAATTCAGATGTCCTGAAATGCGCTCCCACGCATCGGATTCTGTTAATACACACACGAACACATCACCAAAAGTGTTTTTAACTATACAAAAGTAGCAAAAAATTCAGATGTCCTGAAATGCGCTCCCACGCATCGGATTCTGTTAATACACACACGAACACATCACCAAAAGTGTTTTTAAGTCCTAGATAGGTCTAATAGGGCAGATATGGCAGTTGGAGGATTACCCGACCAAACGCTCCAACACGACGATGCTAGCTATACAAAAGTAGCAAAAAATTCAGATGTCCTGAAATGCGCTCCCACGCATCGGATTCTGTTAATACACACACGAACACATCACCAAAAGTGTTTTTAAGTCCTAGATAGGTCTAATAGGGCAGATATGGCAGTTGGAGGATTACCTGACCAAACGCTCCAACACGACGATGCTAGCTATACAAGAGTAGCAAAAAATTCAGATGTCCTGAAATGCGCTCCCACGCATCGGATTCTGTTAATACACACACGAACACATCACTAAAAGTGTTTTTAACTATACAAAAGTAGCAAAAAATTCAGATGTCCTGAAATGCGCTCCCACGCATCGGATTCTGTTAATACACACACGAACACATCACCAAAAGTGTTTTTAAGTCCTAGATAGGTCTAATAGGGCAGATATGGCAGTTGGAGGATTACCTGACCAAACGCTCCAACACGACGATGCTAGCTATACAAAAGTAGCAAAAAATTCAGATGTCCTGAAATGCGCTCCCACGCATCGGAATCTGTTAATACACACACGAACACATCACCAAAAGTGTTTTTAAGTCCTAGATAGGTCTAATAGGGCAGATATGGCAGTTGGAGGATTACCTGACCAAACGCTCCAACACGACGATGCTAGCTATACAAAAGTAGCAAAAAATTCAGATGTCCTGAAATGCGCTCCCACGCATCGGATTCTGTTAATACACACACGAACACATCACCAAAAGTGTTTTTAAGTCCTAGATAGGTCTAATAGGGCAGATATGGCAGTTGGAGGATTACCTGACAATTACCTGACCAAACGCTCCAACACGACGATGCTAGCTATACAAAAGTAGCAAAAAATTCAGATGTCCTGAAATGCGCTCCCACGCATCGGATTCTGTTAATACACACACGAACACATCACCAAAAGTGTTTTTAAGTCCTAGATAGGTCTAATAGGGCAGATATGGCAGTTGGAGGATTACCTGACAATTACCTGACCAAACGCTCCAACACGACGATGCTAGCTATACAAAAGTAGCAAAAAATTCAGATGTCCTGAAATGCGCTCCCACGCATCGGATTCTGTTAATACACACACGAACACATCACCAAAAGTGTTTTTAAGTCCTAGATAGGTCTAATAGGGCAGATATGGCAGTTGGAGGATTACCTGACCAAACGCTCCAACACGACGATGCTAGCTATACAAAAGTAGCAACAAATTCAGATGTCCTGAAATGCGCTCCCACGCATCGGATTCTGTTAATACACA
This sequence comes from Eristalis intricaria, assembly GCA_964034865.1. Lineage (NCBI taxonomy): Eukaryota > Metazoa > Arthropoda > Insecta > Diptera > Syrphidae > Eristalis > Eristalis intricaria. The sequence goes on from CAXITZ010000069.1 coordinate 72,243, forward strand.
CACGAACACATCACCAAAAGTGTTCTTAAGTCCTAGATAGGTCTAATAGGGCAGATATGGCAGTTGGAGGATTACCTGACAATTACCTGACCAAACGCTCCAACACGACGATGCTAGCTATACAAAAGTAGCAAAAAATTCAGATGTCCTGAAATGCGCTCCCACGCATCGGATTCTGTTTATACACACACGAACACATCACCAAAAGTGTTTTTAAGTCCTAGATAGGTCTAATAGGGCAGATATGGCAGTTGGAGGATTACCTGACCAAACGCTCCAACACGACGATGCTAGCTATACAAAAGTAGCAAAAAATTCAGATGTCCTGAAATGCGCTCCCACGCATCGGATTCTGTTAATACACACACGAACACATCACCAAAAGTGTTTTTAAGTCCTAGATAGGTCTAATAGGGCAGATATGGCAGTTGGAGGATTACCTGACCAAACGCTCCAACACGACGATGTATATAAGCAATATATACAAAAGTAGCAAAAAATTCAGATGTCCTGAAATGCGCTCCCACGCATCGGATTCTGTTAATACACACACGAACACATCACCAAAAGTGTTTTTAAGTCCTAGATAGGTCTAATAGGGCAGATATGGAAGTTGGAGGATTACCTGACCAAACGCTCCAACACGACGATGCTAGCTATACAAAAGTAGCAAAAAATTCAGATGTCCTGAAATGCGCTCCCACGCTTCGGATTCTGTTAATACACACACGAACACATCACCAAAAGTGTTTTTAAGTCCTAGATAGGTCTAATAGGGCAGATATGGCAGTTGGAGGATTACCTGACCAAACGCTCCAACACGACGATGCTAGCTATACAAAAGTAGCAAAAAATTCAGATGTCCTGAAATGCGCTCCCACGCATCGGATTCTGTTAATACACACACGAACACATCACCAAAAGTGTTTTTAAGTCCTAGATAGGTCTAATAGGGCAGATATGGCAGTTGGAGGATTACCTGACAATTACCTGACCAAACGCTCCAACGCGACGATGCTAGCTATACAAAAGTAGCAAAAAATTCAGATGTCCTGAAATGCGCTCCCACGCATCGGAATCTGTTAATACACACACGAACACATCACCAAAAGTGTTTTTAAGTCCTAGATAGGTCTAATAGGGCAGATATGGCAGTTGGAGGATTACCTGACCAAACGCTCCAACACGACGATGCTAGCTATACAAAAGTAGCAAAAAATTCAGATGTCCTGAAATGCGCTCCCACGCATCGGATTCTGTTAATACACACACGAACACATCACCAAAAGTGTTTTTAAGTCCTAGATAGGTCTAATAGGGCAGATATGGCAGTTGGAGGATTACCTGACCAAACGCTCCAACACGACGATGCTAGCTATACAAGAGTAGCAAAAAATTCAGATGTCCTGAAATGCGCTCCCACGCATCGGATTCTGTTAATACACACACGAACACATCACCAAAAGTGTTTTTAACTATACAAAAGTAGCAAAAAATTCAGATGTCCTGAAATGCGCTCCCACGCATCGGATTCTGTTAATACACACACGAACACATCACCAAAAGTGTTTTTAAGTCCTAGATAGGTCTAATAGGGCAGATATGGCAGTTGGAGGATTACCTGACCAAACGCTCCAACACGACGATGCTAGCTATACAAAAGTAGCAAAAAATTCAGATGTCCTGAAATGCGCTCCCACGCATCGGAATCTGTTAATACACACACGAACACATCACCAAAAGTGTTTTTAAGTCCTAGATAGGTCTAATAGGGCAGATATGGCAGTTGGAGGATTACCTGACCAAACGCTCCAACACGACGATGCTAGCTATACAAAAGTAGCAAAAAATTCAGATGTCCTGAAATGCGCTCCCACGCTTCGGATTCTGTTAATACACACACGAACACATCACCAAAAGTGTTTTTAAGTCCTAGATAGGTCTAATAGGGCAGATATGGCAGTTGTAGGATTACCTGACCAAACGCTCCAACACGACGATGCTAGCTATACAAAAGTAGCAAAAAATTCAGATGTCCTGAAATGCGCTCCCACGCATCGGATTCTGTTAATACACACACGAACACATCACCAAAAGTGTTTTTAAGTCCTAGATAGGTCTAATAGGGCAGATATGGCAGTTGGAGGATTACCTGACCAAACGCTCCAACACGACGATGCTAGCTATACAAAAGTAGCAAAAAATTCAGATGTCCTGAAATGCGCTCCCACGCATGGGATTCTGTTAATACACACACGAACACATCACCAAAAGTGTTTTTAAGTCCTAGATAGGTCTAATAGGGCAGATATGGCAGTTGTAGGATTACCTGACCAAACGCTCCAACACGACGATGCTAGCTATACAAAAGTAGCAAAAAATTCAGATGTCCTGAAATGCGCTCCCACGCATCGGATTCTGTTAATACACACACGAACACATCACCAAAAGTGTTTTTAACTATACAAAAGTAGCAAAAAATTCAGATGTCCTGAAATGCGCTCCCACGCATCGGATTCTGTTAATACACACACGAACACATCACCAAAAGTGTTTTTAAGTCCTAGATAGGTCTAATAGGGCAGATATGGCAGTTGGAGGATTACCTGACCAAACGCTCCAACACGACGATGCTAGCTATACAAAAGTAGCAAAAAATTCAGATGTCCTGAAATGCGCTCCCACGCTTCGGATTCTGTTAATACACACACGAACACATCACCAAAAGTGTTTTTAAGTCCTAGATAGGTCTAATAGGGCAGATATGGCAGTTGGAGGATTACCTGACAATTACCTGACCAAACGCTCCAACACGACGATGCTAGCTATACAAAAGTAGCAAAAAATTCAGATGTCCTGAAATGCGCTCCCACGCATCGGATTCTGTTAATACACACACGAACACATCACCAAAAGTGTTTTTAAGTCCTAGATAGGTCTAATAGGGCAGATATGGCAGTTGGAGGATTACCTGACAATTACCTGACCAAACGCTCCAACACGACGATGCTAGCTATACAAAAGTAGCAAAAAATTTAGATGTCCTGAAATGCGCTCCCACGCTTCGGATTCTGTTAATACACACACGAACACATCACCAAAAGTGTTTTTAAGTCCTAGATAGGTCTAATAGGGCAGATATGGCAGTTGGAGGATTACCTGACCAAACACTCCAACACGACGATGCTAGCTATACAAAAGTAGCAAAAAATTCAGATGTCCTGAAATGCGCTCCCACGCATCGGATTCTGTTAATACACACACGAACACATCACCAAAAGCGTTTTTAAGTCCTAGATAAGTCTAATAGGGCAGATATGGCAGTTGGAGGATTACCTGACAATTACCTGACCAAACGCTCCAACACGACGATGCTAGCTATACAAAAGTAGCAAAAAATTCAGATGTCCTGAAATGCGCTCCCACGCATCGGATTCTGTTAATACACACACGAACACATCACCAAAAGTGTTTTTAAGTCCTAGATAGGTCTAATAGGGCAGATATGGCAGTTGGAGGATTACCTGACCAAACGCTCCAACACGACGATGCTAGCTATACAAAAGTAGCAAAAAATTCAGATGTCCTGAAATGCGCTCCCACGCATCGGATTCTGTTAATACACACACGAACACATCACCAAAAGTGTTTTTAAGTCCTAGATAGGTCTAATAGGGCAGATATGGCAGTTGGAGGATTACCTGACCAAACGCTCCAACACGACGATGCTAGCTATACAAAAGTAGCAAAAAATTCAGATGTCCTGAAATGCGCTCCCACGCATCGGATTCTGTTAATACACACACGAACACATCACCAAAAGTGTTTTTAAGTCCTAGATAGGTCTAATAGGGCAGATATGGCAGTTGGAGGATTACCTGACCAAACGCTCCAACACGACGATGCTAGCTATACAAAAGTAGCAAAAAATTCAGATGTCCTGAAATGCGCTCCCACGCATCGGATTCTGTTAATACACACACGAACACATCACCAAAAGTGTTTTTAAGTCCTAGATAGGTCTAATAGGGCAAATATGGCAGTTGGAGGATTACCTGACCAAACGCTCCAACACGACGATGCTAGCTATACAAAAGTAGCAAAAAATTCAGATGTCCTGAAATGCGCTCCCACGCATCGGAATCTGTTAATACACACACGAATACATCACCAAAAGTGTTTTTAAGTCCTAGATAGGTCTAATAGGGCAGATATGGCAGTTGGAGGATTACCTGACCAAACGCTCCAACACGACGATGCTAGCTATACAAAAGTAGCAAAAAATTCAGATGTCCTGAAATGCACTCCCACGCATCGGATTCTGTTAATACACACACGAACACATCACCAAAAGTGTTTTTAAGTCCTAGATAGGTCTAATAGGGCAGATATGGCAGTTGGAGGATTACCTGACCAAACGCTCCAACACGACGATGCTAGCTATAAAAAAGTAGCCAAAAATTCAGATGTCCTGAAATGCGCTCCCACGCATCGGATTCTGTTAATACACACACGAACACATCACCAAAAGTGTTTTTAAGTCGTAGATAGGTCTAATAGGGCAGATATGGCAGTTGGAGGATTACCTGACAATTACCTGACCAAACGCTCCAACACGACGATGCTAGCTATACAAAAGTAGCAAAAAATTCAGATGTCCTGAAATGCGCTCCCACGCATCGGATTCTGTTAATACACACACGAACACATCACCAAAAGTGTTTTTAAGTCCTAGATAAGTCTAATAGGGCAAATATGGCAGTTGGAGGATTACCTGACCAAACGCTCCAACACGACGATGCTAGCTATAAAAAAGTAGCAAAAAATTCAGATGTCCTGAAATGCGCTCCCACGCATCGGATTCTGTTAATACACACACGAACACATCACCAAAAGTGTTTTTAAGTCCTAGATAGGTCTAATAGGGCAGATATGGCAGTTGGAGGATTACCTGACCAAACGCTCCAACACGACGATGCTAGCTATACAAAAGTAGCAAAAAATTCAGATGTCCTGAAATGCGCTCCCACGCATTGGATTCTGTTAATACACACACGAACACATCACCAAAAGTGTTTTTAAGTCCTAGATAGGTCTAATAGGGCAGATATGGCAGTTGGAGGATTACCTGACCAAACGCTCCAACACGACGATGCTAGCTATATAAAAGTAGCAAAAAATTCAGATGTCCTGCAATGCGCTCCCACGCATCGGATTCTGTTAATACACACACGAACACATCACCAAAAGTGTTTTTAAGTCCTAGATAGGTCTAATAGGGCAGATATAGCAGTGGGAAGATTACCTGACCAAACGCTCCAACACGACGATGCTAGCTATAAAAAAGTAGCAAAAAATTCAGATGTCCTGAAATGCGCTCCCACGCATCGGATTCTGTTAATACACACACGAACACATCACCAAAAGTGTTTTTAAGTCCTAGATAGGTCTAATAGGGCAGATATGGCAGTTGGAGGATTACCTGACCAAACGCTCCAACACGACGATGCTAGCTATACAAAAGTAGCAAAAAATTCAGATGTCCTGAAATGCGCTCCCACGCATCGGATTCTGTTAATACACACACGAACACATCACCAAAAGTGTTTTTAAGTCCTAGATAGGTCTAATAGGGCAGATATGGCAGTTGGAGGATTACCTGACAATTACCTGACCAAACGCTCCAACACGACGATGCTAGCTATACAAAAGTAGCAAAAAATTCAGATGTCCTGAAATGCGCTCCCACGCATCGGATTCTGTTAATACACACACGAACACATCACCAAAAGTGTTTTTAAGTCCTAGATAGGTCTAATAGGGCAGATATGGCAGTTGGAGGATTACCTGACCAAACGCTCCAACACGACGATGCTAGCTATACAAAAGTAGCAAAAAATTCAGATGTCCTGAAATGCGCTACCACGCATCGGATTCTGTTAATACACACACGAACACATCACCAAAAGCGTTTTTAAGTCCTAGATAAGTCTAATAGGGCAGATATGGCAGTTGGAGGATTACCTGACAATTACCTGACCAAACGCTCCAACACGACGATGCTAGCTATACAAAAGTAGCAAAAAATTCAGATGTCCTGAAATGCGCTCCCACGCATCGGATTCTGTTAATACACACACGAACACATCACCAAAAGTGTTTTTAAGTCCTAGATAGGTCTAATAGGGCAGATATGGCAGTTGGAGGATTACCTGACCAAACGCTCCAACACGACGATGCTAGCTATACAAAAGTAGCAAAAAATTCAGATGTCCTGAAATGCGCTCCCACGCATCGGATTCTGTTAATACACACACGAACACATCACCAAAAGTGTTTTTAAGTCCTAGATAGGTCTAATAGGGCAGATATGGCAGTTGGAGGATTACCTGACCAAACGCTCCAACACGACGATGCTAGCTATACAAAAGTAGCAAAAAATTCAGATGTCCTGAAATGCGCTCCCACGCATCGGATTCTGTTAATACACACACGAACACATCACCAAAAGTGTTTTTAAGTCCTAGATAGGTCTAATAGGGCAGATATGGCAGTTGGAGGATTACCTGACCAAACGCTCCAACACGACGATGCTAGCTATACAAAAGTAGCAAAAAATTCAGATGTCCTGAAATGCGCTCCCACGCATCGGATTCTGTTAATACACACACGAACACATCACCAAAAGTGTTTTTAAGTCCTAGATAGGTCTAATAGGGCAAATATGGCAGTTGGAGGATTACCTGACCAAACGCTCCAACACGACGATGCTAGCTATACAAAAGTAGCAAAAAATTCAGATGTCCTGAAATGCGCTCCCACGCATCGGAATCTGTTAATACACACACGAATACATCACCAAAAGTGTTTTTAAGTCCTAGATAGGTCTAATAGGGCAGATATGGCAGTTGGAGGATTACCTGACCAAACGCTCCAACACGACGATGCTAGCTATACAAAAGTAGCAAAAAATTCAGATGTCCTGAAATGCGCTCCCACGCATCGGAATCTGTTAATACACACACGAATACATCACCAAAAGTGTTTTTAAGTCCTAGATAGGTCTAATAGGGCAGATATGGCAGTTGGAGGATTACCTGACCAAACGCTCCAACACGACGATGCTAGCTATACAAAAGTAGCAAAAAATTCAGATGTCCTGAAATGCACTCCCACGCATCGGATTCTGTTAATACACACACGAACACATCACCAAAAGTGTTTTTAAGTCCTAGATAGGTCTAATAGGGCAGATATGGCAGTTGGAGGATTACCTGACCAAACGCTCCAACACGACGATGCAAGCTATATAAAAGTAGCAAAAAATTCAGATGTCCTGAAATGCGCTCCCACGCATCGGATTCTGTTAATACACACACGAACACATCACCAAAAGTGTTTTTAAGTCCTAGATAGGTCTAATAGGGCAGATATGGCAGTTGGAGGATTACCTGACCAAACGCTCCAACACGACGATGCTAGCTATACAAAAGTAGCAAAAAATTCAGATGTCCTGAAATGCGCTCCCACGCATCGGATTCTGTTAATACACACACGAACACATCACCAAAAGTGTTTTTAAGTCCTAGATAGGTCTAATAGGGCAAATATGGCAGTTGGAGGATTACCTGACCAAACGCTCCAACACGACGATGCTAGCTATAAAAAAGTAGCAAAAAATTCAGATGTCCTGAAATGCGCTCCCACGCATCGGATTCTGTTAATACACACACGAACACATCACCAAAAGTGTTTTTAAGTCCTAGATAGGTCTAATAGGGCAGATATGGCAGTTGGAGGATTACCTGACCAAACGCTCCAACACGACGATGCTAGCTATACAAAAGTAGCAAAAAATTCAGATGTCCTGAAATGCGCTCCCACGCATTGGATTCTGTTAATACACACACGAACACATCACCAAAAGTGTTTTTAAGTCCTAGATAGGTCTAATAGGGCAGATATGGCAGTTGGAGGATTACCTGACCAAACGCTCCAACACGACGATGCTAGCTATATAAAAGTAGCAAAAAATTCAGATGTCCTGCAATGCGCTCCCACGCATCGGATTCTGTTAATACACACACGAACACATCACCAAAAGTGTTTTTAAGTCCTAGATAGGTCTAATAGGGCAGATATAGCAGTGGGAAGATTACCTGACCAAACGCTCCAACACGACGATGCTAGCTATAAAAAAGTAGCAAAAAATTCAGATGTCCTGAAATGCGCTCCCACGCATCGGATTCTGTTAATACACACACGAACACATCACCAAAAGTGTTTTTAAGTCCTAGATAGGTCTAATAGGGCAGATATGGCAGTTGGAGGATTACCTGACCAAACGCTCCAACACGACGATGCTAGCTATACAAAAGTAGCAAAAAATTCAGATGTCCTGAAATGCGCTCCCACGCATCGGATTCTGTTAATACACACACGAACACATCACCAAAAGTGTTTTTAAGTCCTAGATAGGTCTAATAGGGCAGATATGGCAGTTGGAGGATTACCTGACAATTACCTGACCAAACGCTCCAACACGACGATGCTAGCTATACAAAAGTAGCAAAAAATTCAGATGTCCTGAAATGCGCTCCCACGCATCGGATTCTGTTAATACACACACGAACACATCACCAAAAGTGTTTTTAAGTCCTAGATAGGTCTAATAGGGCAGATATGGCAGTTGGAGGATTACCTGACCAAACGCTCCAACACGACGATGCTAGCTATACAAAAGTAGCAAAAAATTCAGATGTCCTGAAATGCGCTACCACGCATCGGATTCTGTTAATACACACACGAACACATCACCAAAAGCGTTTTTAAGTCCTAGATAAGTCTAATAGGGCAGATATGGCAGTTGGAGGATTACCTGACAATTACCTGACCAAACGCTCCAACACGACGATGCTAGCTATACAAAAGTAGCAAAAAATTCAGATGTCCTGAAATGCGCTCCCACGCATCGGATTCTGTTAATACACACACGAACACATCACCAAAAGTGTTTTTAAGTCCTAGATAGGTCTAATAGGGCAGATATGGCAGTTGGAGGATTACCTGACCAAACGCTCCAACACGACGATGCTAGCTATACAAAAGTAGCAAAAAATTCAGATGTCCTGAAATGCGCTCCCACGCATCGGATTCTGTTAATACACACACGAACACATCACCAAAAGTGTTTTTAAGTCCTAGATAGGTCTAATAGGGCAGATATGGCAGTTGGAGGATTACCTGACCAAACGCTCCAACACGACGATGCTAGCTATACAAAAGTAGCAAAAAATTCAGATGTCCTGAAATGCGCTCCCACGCATCGGATTCTGTTAATACACACACGAACACATCACCAAAAGTGTTTTTAAGTCCTAGATAGGTCTAATAGGGCAGATATGGCAGTTGGAGGATTACCTGACCAAACGCTCCAACACGACGATGCTAGCTATACAAAAGTAGCAAAAAATTCAGATGTCCTGAAATGCGCTCCCACGCATCGGATTCTGTTAATACACACACGAACACATCACCAAAAGTGTTTTTAAGTCCTAGATAGGTCTAATAGGGCAAATATGGCAGTTGGAGGATTACCTGACCAAACGCTCCAACACGACGATGCTAGCTATACAAAAGTAGCAAAAAATTCAGATGTCCTGAAATGCGCTCCCACGCATCGGAATCTGTTAATACACACACGAATACATCACCAAAAGTGTTTTTAAGTCCTAGATAGGTCTAATAGGGCAGATATGGCAGTTGGAGGATTACCTGACCAAACGCTCCAACACGACGATGCTAGCTATACAAAAGTAGCAAAAAATTCAGATGTCCTGAAATGCACTCCCACGCATCGGATTCTGTTAGTACACACACGAACACATCACCAAAAGTGTTTTTAAGTCCTAGATAGGTCTAATAGGGCAGATATGGCAGTTGGAGGATTACCTGACCAAACGCTCCAACACGACGATGCAAGCTATATAAAAGTAGCAAAAAATTCAGATGTCCTGAAATGCGCTCCCACGCATCGGATTCTGTTAATACACACACGAACACATCACCAAAAGTGTTTTTAAGTCCTAGATAGGTCTAATAGGGCAGATATGGCAGTTGGAGGATTACCTGACCAAACGCTCCAACACGACGATGCTAGCTATAAAAAAGTAGCAAAAAATTCAGATGTCCTGAAATGCGCTCCCACGCATCGGATTCTGTTAATACACACACGAACACATCACCAAAAGTGTTTTTAAGTCGTAGATAGGTCTAATAGGGCAGATATGGCAGTTGGAGGATTACCTGACAATTACCTGACCAAACGCTCCAACACGACGATGCTAGCTATACAAAAGTAGCAAAAAATTCAGATGTCCTGAAATGCGCTCCCACGCATCGGATTCTGTTAATACACACACGAACACATCACCAAAAGTGTTTTTAAGTCCTAGATAGGTCTAATAGGGCAAATATGGCAGTTGGAGGATTACCTGACCAAACGCTCCAACACGACGATGCTAGCTATAAAAAAGTAGCAAAAAATTCAGATGTCCTGAAATGCGCTCCCACGCATCGGATTCTGTTAATACACACACGAACACATCACCAAAAGTGTTTTTAAGTCCTAGATAGGTCTAATAGGGCAGATATGGCAGTTGGAGGATTACCTGACCAAACGCTCCAACACGACGATGCTAGCTATACAAAAGTAGCAAAAAATTCAGATGTCCTGAAATGCGCTCCCACGCATTGGATTCTGTTAATACACACACGAACACATCACCAAAAGTGTTTTTAAGTCCTAGATAGGTCTAATAGGGCAGATATGGCAGTTGGAGGATTACCTGACCAAACGCTCCAACACGACGATGCTAGCTATACAAAAGTAGCAAAAAATTCAGATGTCCTGCAATGCGCTCCCACGCATCGGATTCTGTTAATACACACACGAACACATCACCAAAAGTGTTTTTAAGTCCTAGATAGGTCTAATAGGGCAGATATAGCAGTGGGAAGATTACCTGACCAAACGCTCCAACACGACGATGCTAGCTATAAAAAAGTAGCAAAAAATTCAGATGTCCTGAAATGCGCTCCCACGCATCGGAATCTGTTAATACACACACGAACACATCACCAAAAGTGTTTTTAAGTCCTAGATAGGTCTAATAGGGCAGATATGGCAGTTGGAGGATTACCTGACCAAACGCTCCAACACGACGATGCTAGCTATACAAAAGTAGCAAAAAATTCAGATGTCCTGAAATGCGCTCCCACGCATCGGATTCTGTTAATACACACTCGAACACATCACCAAAAGTGTTTTTAAGTCCTAGATAGGTCTAATAGGGCAGATATGGTAGTTGGAGGATTACCTGACCAAACGCTCCAACACGAGGATGCTAGCTATACAAAAGTAGCAAAAAATTCAGATGTCCTGAAATGCGCTCCCACGCATCGGATTCTGTTAATACACACACGAACACATCACCAAAAGTGTTTTTAAGTCCTAGATAGGTCTAATAGGGCAGATATGGCAGTTGGAGGATTACCTGACAATTACCTGACCAAACGCTCCAACGCGACGATGCTAGCTATACAAAAGTAGCAAAAAATTCAGATGTCCTGAAATGCGCTCCCACGCATCGGAATCTGTTAATACACACACGAACACATCACCAAAAGTGTTTTTAAGTCCTAGATAGGTCTAATAGGGCGGATATGGCAGTTGGAGGATTACCTGACCAAACGCTCCAACACGACGATGCTAGCTATACAAAAGTAGCAAAAAATTCAGATGTCCTGCAATGCGCTCCCACGCATCGGATTCTGTTAATACACACACGAACACATCACCAAAAGTGTTTTTAAGTCCTAGATAGGTCTAATAGGGCAGATATAGCAGTGGGAAGATTACCTGACCAAACGCTCCAACACGACGATGCTAGCTATAAAAAAGTAGCAAAAAATTCAGATGTCCTGAAATGCGCTCCCACGCATCGGATTCTGTTAATACACACACGAACACATCACCAAAAGTGTTTTTAAGTCCTAGATAGGTCTAATAGGGCAGATATGGCAGTTGGAGGATTACCTGACCAAACGCTCCAACACGACGATGCTAGCTATACAAAAGTAGCAAAAAATTCAGATGTCCTGAAATGCGCTTCCACGCATCGGATTCTGTTAATACACACACGAACACATCACCAAAAGTGTTTTTAAGTCCTAGATAGGTCTAATAGGGCAGATATGGCAGTTGGAGGATTACCTGACAATTACCTGACCAAACGCTCCAACGCGACGATGCTAGCTATACAAAAGTAGCAAAAAATTCAGATGTCCTGAAATGCGCTCCCACGCATCGGAATCTGTTAATACACACACGAACACATCACCAAAAGTGTTTTTAAGTCCTAGATAGGTCTAATAGGGCAGATATGGCAGTTGGAGGATTACCTGACCAAACGCTCCAACACGACGATGCTAGCTATACAAAAGTAGCAAAAAATTCAGATGTCCTGAAATGCGCTCCCACGCATCGGATTCTGTTAATACACACTCGAACACATCACCAAAAGTGTTTTAAAGTCCTAGATAGGTCTAATAGGGCAGATATGGCAGTTGGAGGATTACCTGACCAAACGCTCCAACACGACGATGCTAGCTATACAAAAGTAGCAAAAAATTCAGATGTCCTGAAATGCGCTCCCACGCATCGGATTCTGTTAATACACACACGAACACATCACCAAAAGTGTTTTTAAGTCCTAGATAGGTCTAATAGGGCAGATATGGCAGTTGGAGGATTACCTGACCAAACGCTCCAACACGACGATGCTAGCTATACAAAAGTAGCAAAAAATTCAGATGTCCTGAAATGCGCTCCCACGCATCGGATTCTGTTAATACACACACGAACACATCACCAAAAGTGTTTTTAAGTCCTAGATAGGTCTAATAGGGCAGATATGGCAGTTGGAGGATTACCTGACCAAACGCTCCAACACGACGATGCTAGCTATACAAAAGTAGCAAAAAATTCAGATGTCCTGAAATGCGCTCCCACGCATCGGATTCTGTTAATACACACACGAACACATCACCAAAAGTGTTTTTAAGTCCTAGATAGGTCTAATAGGGCAGATATGGCAGTTGGAGGATTACCTGACCAAACGCTCCAACACGACGATGCTAGCTATAGAAAAGTAGCAAAAAATTCAGATGTCCTGAAATGCGCTCCCACGCATCGGATTCTGTTAATACACACACGAACACATCACCAAAAGTGTTTTTAAGTCCTAGATAGGTCTAATAGGGCAGATATGGCAGTTGGAGGATTACCTGACAATTACCTGACCAAACGCTCCAACGCGACGATGCTAGCTATACAAAAGTAGCAAAAATTCATATGTCCTGAAATGCGCTCCCACGCATCGGAATCTGTTAATACACACACGAACACATCACCAAAAGTGTTTTTAAGTCCTAGATAGGTCTAATAGGGCAGATATGGCAGTTGGAGGATTACCTGACCAAACGCTCCAACACGACGATGCTAGCTATACAAAAGTAGCAAAAAATTCAGATGTCCTGAAATGCGCTCCCACGCATCGGATTCTGTTAATACACACTCGAACACATCACCAAAAGTGTTTTTAAGTCCTAGATAGGTCTAATAGGGCAGATATGGTAGTTGGAGGATTACCTGACCAAACGATCCAACACGACGATGCTAGCTATACAAAAGTAGCAAAAAATTCAGATGTCCTGAAATGCGCTCCCACGCATCGGATTCTGTTAATACACACACGAACACATCACCAAAAGTGTTTTTAAGTCCTAGATAGGTCTAATAGGGCAGATATGGCAGTTGGAGGATTACCTGACAATTACCTGACCAAACGCTCCAACGCGACGATGCTAGCTATACAAAAGTAGCAAAAAATTCAGATGTCCTGAAATGCGCTCCCACGCATCGGAATCTGTTAATACACACACGAACACATCACCAAAAGTGTTTTTAAGTCCTAGATAGGTCTAATAGGGCAGATATGGCAGTTGGAGGATTACCTGACCAAACGCTCCAACACGACGATGCTAGCTTTACAAAAGTAGCAAAAAATTCAGATGTCCTGAAATGCGCTCCCACGCATCGGATTCTGTTAATACACACACGAACACATCACCAAAAGTGTTTTTAAGTCCTAGATAGGTCTAATAGGGCAGATATGGCAGTTGGAGGATTACCTGACCAAACGCTCCAACACGACGATGCTAGCTATACAAAAGTAGCAAAAAATTCAGATGTCCTGAAATGCGCTCCCACGCATCGGATTCTGTTAATACACACACGAACACATCACCAAAAGTGTTTTTAAGTCCTAGATAGGTCTAATAGGGCAGATATGGCAGTTGGAGGATTACCTGACCAAACGCTCCAACACGGCGATGCTAGCTATACAAAAGTAGCAAAAAATTCAGATGTCCTGAAATGCGCTCCCACGCATCGGAATCTGTTAATACACACACGAACACATCACCAAAAGTGTTTTTAAGTCCTAGATAGGTCTAATAGGGCAGATATGGCAGTTGGAGGATTACCTGACCAAACGCTCCAACACGACGATGCTAGCTATACAAAAGTAGCAAAAAATTCAGATGTCCTGAAATGCGCTCCCACGCATCGGATTCTGTTAATACACACACGAACACATCACCAAAAGTGTTTTTAAGTCCTAGATAGGTCTAATAGGGCAGATATGGCAGTTGGAGGATTACCTGACCAAACGCTCCAACACGACGATGCTAGCTATACAAAAGTAGCAAAAAATTCAGATGTCCTGAAATGCGCTCCCACGCATCGGATTCTGTTAATACACACACGAACACATCACCAAAAGTGTTTTTAAGTCCTAGATAGGTCTAATAGGGCAGATATGGCAGTTGGAGGATTACCTGACAATTACCTGACCAAACGCTCCAACACGACGATGCTAGCTATACAAAAGTAGCAAAAAATTCAGATGTCCTGAAATGCGCTCCCACGCATCGGATTCTGTTAATACACACACGGACACATCACCAAAAGTGTTTTTAAGTCCTAGATAGGTCTAATAGGGCAGATATGGCAGTTGGAGGATTATCTGACCAAACGCTCCAACACGACGATGCTAGCTATACAAAAGTAGCAAAAAATTCAGATGTCCTGAAATGCGCTCCCACGCATCGGATTCTGTTAATACACACACGAACACATCACCAAAAGTGTTTTTAAGTCCTAGATAGGTCTAATAGGGCAGATATGGCAGTTGGAGGATTACCTGACAATTACCTGACCAAACGCTCCAACACGACGATGCTAGCTATACAAAAGTAGCAAAAAATTCAGATGTCCTGAAATGCGCTCCCACGCATCGGATTCTGTTAATACACACACGAACACATCACCAAAAGTGTTTTTAAGTCCTAGATAGGTCTAATAGGGCAGATATGGCAGTTGGAGGATTACCTGACCAAACGCTCCAACACGACGATGCTAGCTATACAAAAGTAGCAAAAAATTCAGATGTCCTGAAATGCGCTCCCACGCATCGGATTCTGTTAATACACACACGAACACATCACCAAAAGTGTTTTTAAGTCCTAGATAGGTCTAATAGGGCAGATATGGCAGTTGGAGGATTACCTGACCAAACGCTCCAACACGACGATGCTAGCTATACAAAAGTAGCAAAAAATTCAGATGTCCTGAAATGCGCTCCCACGCATCGGATTCTGTTAATACACACACGAACACATCACCAAAAGTGTTTTTAAGTCCTAGATAGGTCTAATAGGGCAGATATGGCAGTTGGAGGATTACCTGACCAAACGCTCCAACACGACGATGCTAGCTATACAAAAGTAGCAAAAAATTCAGATGTCCTGAAATGCGCTCCCACGCATCGGATTCTGTTAATACACACACGAACACATCACCAAAAGTGTTTTTAAGTCCTAGATAGGTCTAATAGGGCAGATATGGCAGTTGGAGGATTACCTGACAATTACCTGACCAAACGCTCTAACACGACGATGCTAGCTATACAAAAGTAGCAAAAAATTCAGATGTCCTGAAATGCGCTCCCACGCATCGGATTCTGTTAATACACACACGGACACATCACCAAAAGTGTTTTTAAGTCCTAGATAGGTCTAATAGGGCAGATATGGCAGTTGGAGGATTATCTGACCAAACGCTCCAACACGACGATGCTAGCTATACAAAAGTAGCAAAAAATTCAGATGTCCTGAAATGCGCTCCCACGCATCGGATTCTGTTAATACACACACGAACACATCACCAAAAGTGTTTTTAAGTCCTAGATAGGTCTAATAGGGCAGATATGGCAGTTGGAGGATTACCTGACAATTACCTGACCAAACGCTCCAACACGACGATGCTAGCTATACAAAAGTAGCAAAAAATTCAGATGTCCTGAAATGCGCTCCCACGCATCGGATTCTGTTAATACACACACGAACACATCACCAAAAGTGTTTTTAAGTCCTAGATAGGTCTAATAGGGCAGATATGGCAGTTGGAGGATTACCTGACAATTACCTTACCAAACGCTCCAACGCGACGATGCTAGCTATACAAAAGTAGCAAAAAATTCATATGTCCTGAAATGCGCTCCCACGCATCGGATTCTGTTAATGCACACACGAACACATCACCAAAAGTGTTTTTAAGTTCTAGATAGGTCTAATAGGGCAGATATGGCAGTTGGAGGATTACCTGACCAAACGCTCCAACATGACGATGCTAGCTATACAAAAGTAGCAAAAAATTCAGATGTCCTGAAATGCGCTCCCACGCATCGGATTCTGTTAATACACACACGAACACATCACCAAAAGTGTTTTTAAGTCCTAGATAGGTCTAATAGGGCAGATATGGCAGTTGGAGGATTACCTGACAATTACCTTACCAAACGCTCCAACGCGACGATGCTAGCTATACAAAAGTAGCAAAAAATTCAGATGTCCTGAAATGCGCTCCCACGCATCGGATTCTGTTAATACACACACGAACACATCACCAAAAGTGTTTTTAAGTCCTAGATAGGTCTAATAGGGCAGATATGGCAGTTGGAGGATTACCTGACCAAACGCTCCAACACGACGATGCTAGCTATACAAAAGTAGCAAAAAATTCAGATGTCCTGAAATGCGCTCCCACGCATCGGATTCTGTTAATACACACACGAACACATCACCAAAAGTGTTTTTAAGTCCTAGATAGGTCTAATAGGGCAGATATGGCAGTTGGAGGATTACCTGACCAAACGCTCCAACACGACGATGCTAGCTATACAAAAGTAGCAAAAAATTCAGATGTCCTGAAATGCGCTCCCACGCATCGGATTCTGTTAATACACACACGAACACATCACCAAAAGTGTTTTTAAGTCCTAGATAGGTCTAATAGGGCAGATATGGTAGTTGGAGGATTACCTGACCAAACGCTCCAACACGACGATGCTAGCTATACAAAAGTAGCAAAAAATTCAGATGTCCTGAAATGCGCTCCCACGCATCGGATTCTGTTAATACACACACGAACACATCACCAAAAGTGTTTTTAAGTCCTAGATAGGTCTAATAGGGCAGATATGGCAGTTGGAGGATTACCTGACCAAACGCTCCAACACGACGATGCTAGCTATACAAAAGTAGCAAAAAATTCAGATGTCCTGAAATGCGCTCCCACGCATCGGATTCTGTTAATACACACACGAACACATCACCAAAAGTGTTTTTAAGTCCTAGATAGGTCTAATAGGGCAGATATGGCAGTTGGATGATTACCTGACAATTACCTTACCAAACGCTCCAACGCGACGATGCTAGCTATACAAAAGTAGCAAAAAATTCAGATGTCCTGAAATGCGCTCCCACGCATCGGTTTCTGTTAATACACACACGAACACATCACCAAAAGTGTTTTTAAGTCCTAGATAGGTCTAATAGGGCAGATATGGCAGTTGGAGGATTACCTGACCAAACGCTCCAACACGACGATGCTAGCTATACAAAAGTAGCAAAAAATTCAGATGTCCTGAAATGCGCTCCCACGCATCGGATTCTGTTAATACACACACGAACACATCACCAAAAGTGTTTTTAAGTCCTAGATAGGTCTAAAAGGGCAGATATGGCAGTTGGAGGATTACCTGACAAAACGCTCCAACACGACGATGCTAGCTATACAAAAGTAGCAAGAAATTCAGATGTCCTGAAATGCGCTCCCACGCATCGGATTCTGTTAATACACACACGAACACATCACCAAAAGTGTTTTTAAGTCCTAGATAGGTCTAATAGGGCAGATATGGCAGTTGGAGGATTACCTGACCAAACGCTCCAACACGACGATGCTAGCTATACAAAAGTAGCAAAAAATTCAGATGTCCTGAAATGCGCTCCCACGCATCGGATTCTGTTAATACACACACGAACACATCACCAAAAGTGTTTTTAAGTCCTAGATAGGTCTAATAGGGCAGATATGGCAGTTGGAGGATTACCTGACAATTACCTTACCAAACGCTCCAACGCGACGATGCTAGCTATACAAAAGTAGCAAAAAATTCAGATGTCCTGAAATGCGCTCCCACGCATCGGATTCTGTTAATACACACACGAACACATCACCAAAAGTGTTTTTAAGTCCTAGATAGGTCTAATAGGGCAGATATGGCAGTTGGAGGATTACCTGACCAAACGCTCCAACACGACGATGCTAGCTATACAAAAGTAGCAAAAAATTCAGATGTCCTGAAATGCGCTCCCACGCATCGGATTCTGTTAATACACACACGAACACATCACCAAAAGTGTTTTTAAGTCCTAGATAGGTCTAATAGGGCAGATATGGCAGTTGGAGGATTACCTGACAAAACGCTCCAACACGACGATGCTAGCTATACAAAAGTAGCAAAAAATTCAGATGTCCTGAAATGCGCTCCCACGCATCGGATTCTGTTAATACACACACGAACACGTCACCAAAAGTGTTTTTAAGTCCTAGATAGGTCTAATAGGGCAGATATGGCAGTTGGAGGATTACCTGACCAAACGCTCCAACACGACGATGCTAGCTATACAAAAGTAGCAAAAAATTCAGATGTCCTGAAATGCGCTCCCACGCATCGGATTCTGTTAATACACACACGAACACATCAGCAAAAGTGGTTTTAAGTCCTAGATAGGTCTAATAGGGCAGATATGGCAGTTGGAGGATTACCTGACCAAACGCTCCAACACGACGATGCTAGCTATACAAAAGTAGCAAAAAATTCAGATGTCCTGAAATGCGCTCCCACGCATCGGATTCTGTTAATACACACACGAACACATCACCAAAAGTGTTTTTAAGTCCTAGATAGGTCTAATAGGGCAGATATGGCAGTTGGAGGATTACCTGACCAAACGCTCCAACACGACGATGCTAGCTATACAAAAGTAGCAAAAAATTCAGATGTCCTGAAATGCGCTCCCACGCATCGGATTCTGTTAATACACACACGAACACATCACCAAAAGTGTTTTTAAGTCCTAGATAGGTCTAATAGGGCAGATATGGCAGTTGGAGGATTACCTGACAATTACCTTACCAAACGCTCCAACGCGACGATGAAATGCGCTCCCACGCATCGGATTCTGTTAATACACACACGAACACATCACCAAAAGTGTTTTAAGTCCTAGATAGGTCTAATAGGGCAGATATGGCAGTTGGAGGATTACCTGACCAAACGCTCCAACACGACGATACTAGCTATACAAAAGTAGCAAAAAATTCAGATGTCCTGAAATGCGCTCCCACGCATCGGATTCTGTTAATACACACACGAACACATCACCAAAAGTGTTTTTAAGTCCTAGATAGGTCTAATAGGGCAGATATGGCAGTTGGAGGATTACCTGACCAAACGCTCCAACACGACGATGCTAGCTATACAAAAGTAGCAAAAAATTCAGATGTCCTGAAATGCGCTCCCACGCATCGGATTCTGTTAATACACACACGAACACATCACCAAAAGTGTTTTTAAGTCCTAGATAGGTCTAATAGGGCAGATATGGCAGTTGGAGGATTACCTGACCAAACGCTCCAACACGACGATGCTAGCTATACAAAAGTAGCAAAAAATTCAGATGTCCTGAAATGCGCTCCCACGCATCGGATTCTGTTAATACACACACGAACACATCACCAAAAGTGTTTTTAAGTCCTAGATAGGTCTAATAGGGCAGATATGGCAGTTGGAGGATTACCTGACCAAACGCTCCAACACGACGATGCTAGCTATACAAAAGTAGCAAAAAATTCAGATGTCCTGAAATGCGCTCCCACGCATCGGATTCTGTTAATACACACACGAACACATCACCAAAAGTGTTTTTAAGTCCTAGATAGGTCTAATAGGGCAGATATGGCAGTTGGAGGATTACCTGACAATTACCTTACCAAACGCTCCAACGCGACGATGCTAGCTATACAAAAGTAGCAAAAAATTCAGATGTCCTGAAATGCGCTCCCACGCATCGGATTCTGTTAATACACACACGAACACATCACCAAAAGTGTTTTTAAGTCCTAGATAGGTCTAATAGGGCAGATATGGCAGTTGGAGGATTACCTGACCAAACGCTCCAACACGACGATGCTAGCTATACAAAAGTAGCAAAATATTCAGATGTCCTGAAATGCGCTCCCACGCATCGGATTCTGTTAATACACACACGAACACATCACCAAAAGTGTTTTTAAGTCCTAGATAGGTCTAATAGGGCAGATATGGCAGTTGGAGGATTACCTGACAATTACCTTACCAAATGCTCCAACGCGACGATGCTAGCTATACAAAAGTAGCAAAAAATTCAGATGTCCTGAAATGCGCTCCCACGCATCGGATTCTGTTAATACACACACGAACACATCACCAAAAGTGTTTTTAAGTCCTAGATAGGTCTAATAGGGCAGATATGGCAGTTGGAGGATTACCTGACAATTACCTTACCAAACGCTCCAACGCGACGATGCTAGCTATACAAAAGTAGCAAGAAATTCAGATGTCCTGAAATGCGCTCCCACGCATCGGATTCTGTTAATACACACACGAACACATCACCAAAAGTGTTTTTAAGTCCTAGATAGGTCTAATAGGGCAGATATGGCAGTTGGAGGATTACCTGACCAAACGCTCCAACACGACGATGCTAGCTATACAAAAGTAGCAAAAAATTCAGATGTCCTGAAATGCGCTCCCACGCATCGGATTCTGTTAATACACACACGAACACATCACCAAAAGTGTTTTTAAGTCCTAGATAGGTCTAATAGGGCAGATATGGCAGTTGGAGGATTACCTGACAATTACCTTACCAAACGCTCCAACGCGACGATGCTAGCTATACAAAAGTAGCAAAAAATTCAGATGTCCTGAAATGCGCTCCCACGCATCGGATTCTGTTAATACACACACGAACACATCACCAAAAGTGTTTTTAAGTCCTAGATAGGTCTAATAGGGCAGATATGGCAGTTGGAGGATTACCTGACCAAACGCTCCAACACGACGATGCTAGCTATACAAAAGTAGCAAAAAATTCAGATGTCCTGAAATGCGCTCCCACGCATCGGATTCTGTTAATACACACACGAACACATCACCAAAAGTGTTTTTAAGTCCTAGATAGGTCTAATAGGGCAGATATGGCAGTTGGAGGATTACCTGACAATTACCTTACCAAATGCTCCAACGCGACGATGCTAGCTATACAAAAGTAGCAAGAAATTCAGATGTCCTGAAATGCGCTCCCACGCATCGGATTCTGTTAATACACACACGAACACATCACCAAAAGTGTTTTTAAGTCCTAGATAGGTCTAATAGGGCAGATATGGCAGTTGGAGGATTACCTGACCAAACGCTCCAACACGACGATGCTAGCTATACAAAAGTAGCAAAAAATTCAGATGTCCTGAAATGCGCTCCCACGCATCGGATTCTGTTAATACACACACGAACACATCACCAAAAGTGTTTTTAAGTCCTAGATAGGTCTAATAGGGCAGATATGGCAGTTGGAGGATTACCTGACCAAACGCTCCAACACGACGATGCTAGCTATACAAAAGTAGCAAAAAATTCAGATGTCCTGAAATGCGCTCCCACGCATCGGATTCTGTTAATACACACACGAACACATCACCAAAAGTGTTTTTAAGTCCTAGATAGGTCTAATAGGGCAGATATGGCAGTTGGAGGATTACCTGACAATTACCTTACCAAACGCTCCAACGCGACGATGCTAGCTATACAAAAGTAGCAAAAAATTCAGATGTCCTGAAATGCGCTCCCACGCATCGGATTCTGTTAATACACACACGAACACATCACCAAAAGTGTTTTTAAGTCCTAGATAGGTCTAATAGGGCAGATATGGCAGTTGGAGGATTACCTGACAATTACCTTACCAAACGCTCCAACGCGACGATGCTAGCTATACAAAAGTAGCAAAAAATTCAGATGTCCTGAAATGCGCTCCCACGCATCGGATTCTGTTAATACACACACGAACACATCACCAAAAGTGTTTTTAAGTCCTAGATAGGTCTAATAGGGCAGATATGGCAGTTGGAGGATTACCTGACCAAACGCTCCAACACGACGATGCTAGCTATACAAAAGTAGCAAAAAATTCAGATGTCCTGAAATGCGCTCCCACGCATCGGATTCTGTTAATACACACACGAACACATCACCAAAAGTGCTTTTAAGTCCTAGATAGGTCTAATAGGGCAGATATGGCAGTTGGAGGATTACCTGACCAAACGCTCCAACACGACGATGCTAGCTATACAAAAGTAGCAAAAAATTCAGATGTCCTGAAATGCGCTCCCACGCATCGGATTCTGTTAATACACACACGAACACATCACCAAAAGTGTTTTTAAGTACTAGATAGGTCTAATAGGGCAGATATGGCAGTTGGAGGATTACCTGACAATTACCTTACCAAACGCTCCAACGCGACGATGCTAGCTATACAAAAGTAGCAAAAAATTCAGATGTCCTGAAATGCGCTCCCACGCATCGGATTCTGTTAATACACACACGAACATGTCACCAAAAGTGTTTTTAAGTCCTAGATAGGTCTAATAGGGCAGATATGACAGTTGGAGGATTACCTGACAATTACCTTACCAAACGCTCCAACGCGACGATGCTAGCTATACAAAAGTAGCAAAAAATTCAGATGTCCTGAAATGCGCTCCCACGCATCGGATTCTGTTAATACACACACGAACACATCACCAAAAGTGTTTTTAAGTCCTAGATAGGTCTAATAGGGCAGATATGGCAGTTGGAGGATTACCTGACCAAACGCTCCAACACGACGATGCTAGCTATACAAAAGTAGCAAAAAATTCAGATGTCCTGAAATGCGCTCCCACGCATCGGATTCTGTTAATACACACACGAACACATCACCAAAAGTGTTTTTAAGTCCTAGATAGGTCTAATAGGGCAGATATGGCAGTTGGAGGATTACCTGACCAAACGCTCCAACACGACGATGCTAGCTATACAAAAGTAGCAAAAAATTCAGATGTCCTGAAATGCGCTCCCACGCATCGGATTCTGTTAATACACACACGAACACATCACCAAAAGTGTTTTTAAGTCCTAGATAGGTCTAATAGGGCAGATATGGCAGTTGGAGGATTACCTGACCAAACGCTCCAACACGACGATGCTAGCTATACAAAAGTAGCAAAAAATTCAGATGTCCTGAAATGCGCTCCCACGCATCGGATTCTGTTAATACACACACGAACACATCACCAAAAGTGTTTTTAAGTCCTAGATAGGTCTAATAGGGCAGATATGGCAGTTGGAGGATTACCTGACCAAACGCTCCAACACGACGATGCTAGCTATACAAAAGTAGCAAAAAATTCAGATGTCCTGAAATGCGCTCCCACGCATCGGATTCTGTTAATACACACACGAACACATCACCAAAAGTGTTTTTAAGTCCTAGATAGGTCTAATAGGGCAGATATGACAGTTGGAGGATTACCTGACAATTACCTTACCAAACGCTCCAACGCGACGATGCTAGCTATACAAAAGTAGCAAAAAATTCAGATGTCCTGAAATGCGCTCCCACGCATCGGATTCTGTTAATACACACACGAACACATCACCAAAAGTGTTTTTAAGTCCTAGATAGGTCTAATAGGGCAGATATGGCAGTTGGAGGATTACCTGACCAAACGCTCCAACACGACGATGCTAGCTATACAAAAGTAGCAAAAAATTCAGATGTCCTGAAATGCGCTCCCACGCATCGGATTCTGTTAATACACACACGAACACATCACCAAAAGTGTTTTTAAGTCCTAGATAGGTCTAATAGGGCAGATATGGCAGTTGGAGGATTACCTGACAATTACCTTACCAAACGCTCCAACGCGACGATGCTAGCTATACAAAAGTAGCAAAAAATTCAGATGTCCTGAAATGCGCTCCCACGCATCGGATTCTGTTAATACACACACGAACACATCACCAAAAGTGTTTTTAAGTCCTAGATAGGTCTAATAGGGCAGATATGGCAGTTGGAGGATTACCTGACCAAACGCTCCAACACGACGATGCTAGCTATACAAAAGTAGCAAAAAATTCAGATGTCCTGAAATGCGCTCCCACGCATCGGATTCTGTTAATACACACACGAACATATCACCAAAAGTGTTTTTAAGTCCTAGATAGGTCTAATAGGGCAGATATGGCAGTTGGAGGATTACCTGACAATTACCTTACCAAACGCTCCAACGCGACGATGCTAGCTATACAAAAGTAGCAAAAAATTCAGATGTCCTGAAATGCGCTCCCACGCATCGGATTCTGTTAATACACACACGAACACATCACCAAAAGTGTTTTTAAGTCCTAGATAGGTCTAATAGGGCAGATATGGCAGTTGGAGGATTACCTTACAATTACCTTACCAAACGCTCCAACGCGACGATGCTAGCTATACAAAAGTAGCAAAAAATTCAGATGTCCTGAAATGCGCTCCCACGCATCGGATTCTGTTAATACACACACGAACACATCACCAAAAGTGTTTTTAAGTCCTAGATAGGTCTAATAGGGCAGATATGGCAGTTGGAGGATTACCTGACCAAACGCTCCAACACGACGATGCTAGCTATACAAAAGTAGCAAAAAATTCAGATGTCCAGATATGGCAGTTGGAGGATTACCTGACCAAACGCTCCAACACGACGATGCTAGCTATACAAAAGTAGCAAAAAATTCAGATGTCCTGAAATGCGCTCCCACGCATCGGATTCTGTTAATACACACACGAACACATCACCAAAAGTGATTTTAAGTCCTAGATAGGTCTAATAGGGCAGATATGGCAGTTGGAGGATTACCTGACAATTACCTTACCAAACGCTCCAACGCGACGATGCTAGCTATACAAAAGTAGCAAAAAATTCAGATGTCC
The DNA here is from genome assembly GCA_964034865.1 of Eristalis intricaria. Lineage (NCBI taxonomy): Eukaryota > Metazoa > Arthropoda > Insecta > Diptera > Syrphidae > Eristalis > Eristalis intricaria. The sequence goes on from CAXITZ010000069.1 coordinate 97,833, forward strand.
TGAAATGCGCTCCCACGCATCGGATTCTGTTAATACACACACGAACACATCACCAAAAGTGTTTTTAAGTCCTAGATAGGTCTAATAGGGCAGATATGGCAGTTGGAGGATTACCTGACCAAACGCTCCAACACGACGATGCTAGCTATACAAAAGTAGCAAAAAATTCAGATGTCCTGAAATGCGCTCCCACGCATCGGATTCTGTTAATACACACACGAACACATCACCAAAAGTGTTTTTAAGTCCTAGATAGGTCTAATAGGGCAGATATGGCAGTTGGAGGATTACCTGACAATTACCTTACCAAACGCTCCAACGCGACGATGCTAGCTATACAAAAGTAGCAAAAAATTCAGATGTCCTGAAATGCGCTCCCACGCATCGGATTCTGTTAATACACACACGAACACATCACCAAAAGTGTTTTTAAGTCCTAGATAGGTCTAATAGGGCAGATATGGCAGTTGGAGGATTACCTGACAATTACCTGACCAAACGCTCCAACACGACGATGCTAGCTATACAAAAGTAGCAAAAAATTCAGATGTCCTGAAATGCGCTCCCACGCATCGGATTCTGTTAATACACACACGAACACATCACCAAAAGTGTTTTTAAGTCCTAGATAGGTCTAATAGGGCAGATATGGCAGTTGGAGGATTACCTGACAATTACCTGACCAAACGCTCCAACACGACGATGCTATACAAAAGTAGCAAAAAATTCAGATGTCCTGAAATGCGCTCCCACGCATCGGATTCTGTTAATACACACACGAACACATCACCAAAAGTGTTTTTAAGTCCTAGATAGGTCTAATAGGGCAGATATGGCAGTTGGAGGATTACCTGACAATTACCTGACCAAACGCTCCAACACGACGATGCTAGCTATACAAAAGTAGCAAAAAATTCAGATGTCCTGAAATGCGCTCCCACGCATCGGATTCTGTTAATACACACACGAACACATCACCAAAAGTGTTTTTAAGTCCTAGATAGGTCTAATAGGGCAGATATGGCAGTTGGAGGATTACCTGACCAAACGCTCCAACACGACGATGCTAGCTATACAAAAGTAGCAAAAAATTCAGATGTCCTGAAATGCGCTCCCACGCATCGGATTCTGTTAATACACACACGAACACATCACCAAAAGTGTTTTTAAGTCCTAGATAGGTCTAATAGGGCAGATATGGCAGTTGGAGGATTACCTGACAATTACCTTACCAAACGCTCCAACGCGACGATGCTAGCTATACAAAAGTAGCAAAAAATTCAGATGTCCTGAAATGCGCTCCCACGCATCGGATTCTGTTAATACACACACGAACACATCACCAAAAGTGTTTTTAAGTCCTAGATAGGTCTAATAGGGCAGATATGGCAGTTGGAGGATTACCTTACAATTACCTTACGAAACGCTCCAACGCGACGATGCTAGCTATACAAAAGTAGCCAAAAATTCAGATGTCCTGAAATGCGCTCCCACGCATCGGATTCTGTTAATACACACACGAACACATCACCAAAAGTGTTTTTAAGTCCTAGATAGGTCTAATAGGGCAGATATGGCAGTTGGAGGATTACCTGACCAAACGCTCCAACACGACGATGCTAGCTATACAAAAGTAGCAAAAAATTCAGATGTCCTGAAATGCGCTCCCACGCATCGGATTCTGTTAATACACACACGAACACATCACCAAAAGTGATTTTAAGTCCTAGATAGGTCTAATAGGGCAGATATGGCAGTTGGAGGATTACCTGACAATTACCTTACCAAACGCTCCAACGCGACGATACAAAAGTAGCAAAAAATTCAGATGTCCTGAAATGCGCTCCCACGCATCGGATTCTGTTAATACACACACGAACACATCACCAAAAGTGTTTTTAAGTCCTAGATAGGTCTAATAGGGCAGATATGGCAGTTGGAGGATTACCTGACAATTACCGTACCAAACGCTCCAACGCGACGATGCTAGCTATACAAAAGTAGCGAAAAATTCAGATGTCCTGAAATGCGCTCCCACGCATCGGATTCTGTTAATACACACACGAACACATCACCAAAAGTGTTTTTAAGTCCTAGATAGGTCTAATAGGGCAGATATGGCAGTTGGAGGATTACCTGACCAAACGCTCCAACACGACGATGCTAGCTATACAAAAGTAGCAAAAAATTCAGATGTCCTGAAATGCGCTCCCACGCATCGGATTCTGTTAATACACACACGAACACATCACCAAAAGTGTTTTTAAGTCCTAGATAGGTCTAATAGGGCAGATATGGCAGTTGGAGGATTACCTGACAATTACCTTACCAAACGCTCCAACGCGACGATGCTAGCTATACAAAAGTAGCAAAAAATTCAGATGTCCTGAAATGCGCTCCCACGCATCGGATTCTGTTAATACACACACGAACACATCACCAAAAGTGTTTTTAAGTCCTAGATAGGTCTAATAGGGCAGATATGGCAGTTGGAGGATTACCTGACCAAACGCTCCAACACGACGATGCTAGCTATACAAAAGTAGCAAAAAATTCAGATGTCCTGAAATGCGCTCCCACGCATCGGATTCTGTTAATACACACACGAACACATCACCAAAAGTGTTTTTAAGTCCTAGATAGGTCTAATAGGGCAGATATGGCAGTTGGAGGCTTACCTGACCAAACGCTCCAACACGACGATGCTAGCTATACAAAAGTAGCAAAAAATTCAGATGTCCTGAAATGCGCTCCCACGCATCGGATTCTGTTAATACACACACGAACACATCACCAAAAGTGTTTTTAAGTCCTAGATAGGTCTAATAGGGCAGATATGGCAGTTGGAGGATTACCTGACCAAACGCTCCAACACGACGATGCTAGCTATACAAAAGTAGCAAAAAATTCAGATGTCCTGAAATGCGCTCCCACGCATCGGATTCTGTTAATACACACACGAACACATCACCAAAAGTGTTTTTAAGTCCTAGATAGGTCTAATAGGGCAGATATGGCAGTTGGAGGCTTACCTGACCAAACGCTCCAACACGACGATGCTAGCTATACAAAAGTAGCAAAAAATTCAGATGTCCTGAAATGCGCTCCCACGCATCGGATTCTGTTAATACACACACGAACACATCACCAAAAGTGTTTTTAAGTCCTAGATAGGTCTAATAGGGCAGATATGGCAGTTGGAGGATTACCTGACCAAACGCTCCAACACGACGATGCTAGCTATACAAAAGTAGCAAAAAATTCAGATGTCCTGAAATGCGCTCCCATGCATCGGATTCTTTTAATACACACACGAACACATCACCAAAAGTGTTTTTAAGTTCTAGATAGGTCTAATAGGGCAGATATGGCAGTTGGAGGATTACCTGACCAAACGCTCCAACACGACGATGCTAGTATACAAAAGTAGCAAAAAATTCAGATGCCCTGAAATGCGCTCCCACGCATCGGATTCTGTTAATACACACACGAACACATCACCAAAAGTGTTTTTAAGTCCTAGATAGGTCTAATAGGGCAGATATGGCAGTTGGAGGATTACCTGACAATTACCTGACCAAACGCTCCAACACGACGATGCTAGCTATACAAAAGTAGCAAAAAATTCAGATGTCCTGAAATGCGCTCCCACGCATCGGATTCTGTTAATACACACACGAACACATCACCAAAAGTGTTTTTAAGTCCTAGATAGGTCTAATAGGGCAGATATGGCAGTTGGATTATTACCTGACCAAACGCTCCAACACGACGATGCTAGCTATACAAAAGTAGCAAAAAATTCAGATGTCCTGAAATGCGCTCCCACGCATCGGATTCTGTTAATACACACACGAACACATCACCAAAAGTGTTTTTAAGTCCTAGATAGGTCTAATAGGGCAGATATGGCAGTTGGAGGATTACCTGACCAAACGCTCCAACACGACGATGCTAGCTATACAAAAGTAGCAAAAAATTCAGATGTCCTGAAATGCGCTCCCACGCATCGAATTCTGTTAATACACACACGAACACATCACCAAAAGTGTTTTTAAGTTCTAGATAGGTCTAATAGGGCAGATATGGCAGTTGGAGGATTACCTGACCAAACGCTCCAACACGACGATGCTAGCTATACAAAAGTAGCAAAAAATTCAGATGCCCTGAAATGCGCTCCCACGCATCGGATTCTGTTAATACACACACGAACACATCACCAAAAGTGTTTTTAAGTCCTAGATAGGTCTAATAGGGCAGATATGGCAGTTGGAGGATTACCTGACAATTACCTGACCAAACGCTCCAACACGACGATGCTAGCTATACAAAAGTAGCAAAAAATTCAGATGTCCTGAAATGCGCTCCCACGCATCGGATTCTGTTAATACATACACGAACACATCACCAAAAGTGTTTTTAAGTCCTAGATAGGTCTAATAGGGCAGATATGGCAGTTGGAGGATTACCTGACCAAACGCTCCAACACGACGATGCTAGCTATACAAAAGTAGCAAAAAATTCAGATGTCCTGAAATGCGCTCCCACGCATCGGATTCTGTTAATACACACACGAACACATCACCAAAAGTGTTTTTAAGTCCTAGATAGGTCTAATAGGGCAGATATGGCAGTTGGAGGATTACCTGGCAATTACCTGACCAAACGCTCCAACACGACGATGCTAGCTATACAAAAGTAGCAAAAAATTCAGATGCCCTGAAATGCGCTCCCACGCCTCGGATTCTGTTAATACACACACGAACACATCACCAAAAGTGTTTTTAAGTCCTAGATAGGTCTAATAGGGCAGATATGGCAGTTGGAGGATTACCTGACAATTACCTGACCAAACGCTCCAACACGACGATGCTAGCTATACAAAAGTAGCAAAAAATTCAGATGTCCTGAAATGCGCTCCCACGCATCGGATTCTGTTAATACACACACGAACACATCACCAAAAGTGTTTTTAAGTCCTAGATAGGTCTAATAGGGCAGATATGGCAGTTGGAGGATTACCTGGCAATTACCTGACCAAACGCTCCAACACGACGATGCTAGCTATACAAAAGTAGCCAAAAATTCAGATGTCCTGAAATGCGCTCCCACGCATCGGATTCTGTTAATACACACACGAACACATCACCAAAAGTGTTTTTAAGTCCTAGATAGGTCTAATAGGGCAGATATGGCAGTTGGAGGATTACCTGACAATTACCTGACCAAACGCTCCAACACGACGATGCTATACAAAAGTAGCAAAAAATTCAGATGTCCTGAAATGCGCTCCCACGCATCGGATTCTGTTAATACACACACGAACACATCACCAAAAGTGTTTTTAAGTCCTAGATAGGTCTAATAGGGCAGATATGGCAGTTGGAGGATTACCTGACAATTACCTGACCAAACGCTCCAACACGACGATGCTAGCTATACAAAAGTAGCAAAAAATTCAGATGTCCTGAAATGCGCTCCCACGCATCGGATTCTGTTAATACACACACGAACACATCACCAAAAGTGTTTTTAAGTCCTAGATAGGTCTAATAGGGCAGATATGGCAGTTGGAGGATTACCTGACAATTACCTGACCAAACGCTCCAACACGACGATGCTAGCTATACAAAAGTAGCAAAAAATTCAGATGTCCTGAAATGCGCTCCCACGCATCGGATTCTGTTAATACACACACGAACACATCACCAAAAGTGTTTTTAAGTCCTAGATAGGTCTAATAGGGCAGATATGGCAGTTGGAGGATTACCTGACAATTACCTGACCAAACGCTCCAACACGACGATGCTAGCTATACAAAAGTAGCAAAAAATTCAGATGTCCTGAAATGCGCTCCCACGCATCGGATTCTGTTAATACACACACGAACACATCACCAAAAGTGTTTTTAAGTCCTAGATAGGTCTAATAGGGCAGATATGGCAGTTGGAGGATTACCTGACAATTACCTGACCAAACGCTCCAACACGACGATGCTAGATATACAAAAGTAGCAAAAAATTCAGATGTCCTGAAATGCGCTCCCACGCATCGGATTCTGTTAATACACACACGAACACATCACCAAAAGTGTTTTTAAGTCCTAGATAGGTCTAATAGGGCAGATATGGCAGTTGGAGGATTACCTGACAATTACCTGACCAAACGCTCCAACACGACGATGCTAGCTATACAAAAGTAGCAAAAACTTCAGATGTCCTGAAATGCGCTCCCACGCATCGGATTCTGTTAATACACACACGAACACATCACCAAAAGTGTTTTTAAGTCCTAGATAGGTCTAATAAGGCAGATATGGCAGTTGGAGGATTACCTGACCAAACGCTCCAACGCGACGATGCTAGCTATACAAAAGTAGCAAAAAATTCGGATGTCCTGAAATGCGCTCCCACGCATCGGATTCTGTTAATACACACACGAACACATCACCAAAAGTGTTTTTAAGTCCTAGATAGGTCTAATAGGGCAGATATGGCAGTTGGAGGATTACCTGACAATTACCTGACCAAACGCTCCAACACGACGATGCTAGCTATACAAAAGTAGCAAAAAATTCAGATGTCCTGAAATGCGCTCCCACGCATCGGATTCTGTTAATACACACACGAACACATCACCAAAAGTGTTCTTAAGTCCTAGATAGGTCTAATAGGGCAGATATGGCAGTTGGAGGATTACCTGACAATTACCTGACCAAACGCTCCAACACGACGATGCTAGCTATACAAAAGTAGCAAAAAATTCAGATGTCCTGAAATGCGCTCCCACGCATCGGATTCTGTTAATACACACACGAACACATCACCAAAAGTGTTTTTAAGTCCTAGATAGGTCTAATAGGGCAGATATGGCAGTTGGAGGATTACCTGACCAAACGCTCCAACACGACGATGCTAGCTATACAAAAGTAGCAAAAAATTCAGATGTCCTGAAATGCGCTCCCACGCATCGGATTCTGTTAATACACACACGAACACATCACCAAAAGTGTTCTTAAGTCCTAGATAGGTCTAATAGGGCAGATATGGCAGTTGGAGGATTACCTGACAATTACCTGACCAAACGCTCCAACACGACGATGCTAGCTATACAAAAGTAGCAAAAAATTCAGATGTCCTGAAATGCGCTCCCACGCATCGGATTCTGTTAATACACACACGAACACATCACCAAAAGTGTTTTTAAGTCCTAGATAGGTCTAATAGGGCAGATATGGCAGTTGGAGGATTACCTGACAATTACCTGACCAAACGCTCCAACACGACGATGCTAGCTATACAAAAGTAGCAAAAAATTCAGATGTCCTGAAATGCGCTCCCACGCATCGGATTCTGTTAATACACACACGTACACATCACCAAAAGTGTTTTTAAGTCCTAGATAGGTCTAATAGGGCAGAGATGGCAGTTGGAGGATTACCTGACAATTACCTGACCAAACGCTCCAACACGACGATGCTAGCTATACAAAAGTAGCAAAAAATTCAGATGTCCTGAAATGCGCTCCCACGCATCGGATTCTGTTAATACACACACGAACACATCACCAAAAGTGTTTTTAAGTCCTAGATAGGTCTAATAAGGCAGATATGGCAGTTGGAGGATTACCTGACCAAACGCTCCAACGCGACGATGCTAGCTATACAAAAGTAGCAAAAAATTCAGATGTCCTGAAATGCGCTCCCACGCATCGGATTCTGTTAATACACACACGAACACATCACCAAAAGTGTTTGTAAGTCCTAGATAGGTCTAATATGGCAGATATGGCAGTTGGAGGATTACCTGACAATTACCTGACCAAACGCTCCAACACGACGATGCTAGCTATACAAAAGTAGCAAAAAATTCAGATGTCCTGAAATGCGCTCCCACGCATCGGATTCTGTTAATACACACACGAACACATCACCAAAAGTGTTTTTAAGTCCTAGATAGGTCTAATAGGGCAGATATGGCAGTTGGAGGATTACCTGACCAAACGCTCCAACACGACGATGCTAGCTATACAAAAGTAGCAAAAAATTCAGATGCCCTGAAATGCGCTCCCACGCATCGGATTCTGTTAATACACACACGAACACATCACCAAAAGTGTTTTTAAGTCCTAGATAGGTCTAATAGGGCAGATATGGCAGTTGGAGGATTACCTGACAATTACCTGACTGTAGCAGCGTTGCAGTGGAAACGGTTTTTTGCTGTTAAAAAACGAACGACAAAAAAAACAAACAAAAAAAAAACCCAGCGCAGTTCTTTTTCTGAGATGTTCTCTCGTTGGTAGTTTATTGACAACTGAAGACTTAGCAGAGTACAGTAATGTACAACATTGTGACGTTATCGCTTACATCAAAGCTAGTAGAGTAAGGTACAAGTTTTATACATACCGCCCGCCTCGTTACTTTACTCTAAAGGGACGAAGGAAAAGTTATACAATGCAAGGTTCCAATCTCTATTCAATAAAGGCCCTTGGGCGTGTGGTGTTATAAATCGGAAAGTTAACAAATTTGATTGATTTTTAACAAAGGCACATTTCCTACGTAACAATTCATGATTTCTAATCTAAAGTTAATATAAATTTCAAGGTCAATTTCAAAAAAATAACGAAAAGTTGAGATAAAATAACAAAAATTCAGTTGAATCGGGATACCTATTCAAGTTCGCCTGCATTAGATTGTATTTTAGATAGTGCTGCATCTGTTGACGATTGTCCTGATGTAATTGAATTCTTCAGAGAAGGTTGATTTTCATCTTCGGCCCGCCGTTTGAGCTAATGATTCTCGTTCAGATAGGTTGGATGAATCTTGATTGGGCAGCAAGGCAACCTTACTAATTGGTCGAAGGTATTGACCCTTGGCGGTACGAACGGTCACTACTCTCACCTTTCCATCCGATCCTGGATGCACTTGAATGATTCTACCGAGAGGCCAACGGCCCGGCGGTAATCGGTCGTCAATCAGCAGACCCATTGCTCCAATATGGATGTTAGGTGTATCAAAACACCACTTTGAACGTCGTTGCATGTGGTTCAGGCACTCAGAGTTCCATCTGCGTCAAAAGTGATTACGCATTTGTTGAACCATTTCCCAGCGCGAGCTAGGATTTCGTGTGCTCTCACTGTCGCTATAGTCAGGGTCGGGCAAAACACTGAGTCCACTTCCTGTTAATAGATGCCCAGGCGTCAGCGCATTTAAATCGGTCGGGTCGCTGCTCAAGGCACAAAGAGGACGAGTGTTCATACACTGCTCGATACTAGCAGCAACCGTAGCAAACTCTTCGTAGGTCAACAAGGTATCGCCGACTACCTTGCGAAGGTGCTGTTTGAAGATCTTTACGGCTGCTTCCCACAGCCCTCCATGATGCGGAGCGGAAGGGGGTGTGAAGTGCCACTCGACGCGTTTATTCAACAATTTGGCAGCGACCTCTTCCTGAAACTCAGACCCTCTCCTAAATAGTCGTCGAAGTACAGCACTAGCACCACGAAAATTGGTAGCGTTGTCGCTGTAAAGCCGGCTACAACTGCCTCGTCTGGCAGTAAAACGGGTGAACGCTGCCATGAATGCCTTGGTGGACAGAGACGTTACAACTTCTAAATGGACAGCTCTTGATGCCATGCATACGAAGACTGCCACATAACCGTCTTGAGAGCGAGTACCTCTCCCTGGTGCTAATCTGAGTCGAAACGGTCCAGCGTAATCAACTCCGGTCTCTGCAAACGGTCGCTCCATGACCACCCGCGCCGTAGGTAAAGGGCCCATTTGTTGTGTGCATGGACGAGCTGCGAATCGTGCACAGCGTGCGCACGAGAGAATTTCTGAGCGAACAAGAATCCGTCCACCCAAAATCCAAACAAAACTTACCAAGTAGCTCCATGTCAGCGACATAGGGCCGTGCAATGTGGTTGCATGCGCTCTTCGCACCAAGAGTGTTGCCAGCCAAGAGTGTCGAGATAGCAGTAACGGATGTTTTTCTTCATATGCCAAATAAGCGTTCTGCAACCGGCCGCCTACCCTCAGCAGGCCGAATCGATCCAGAAACGGTGCATGGTGGCGCAGTTTACTGTTGTGACTAACGCCCTTGCCAGAGCTCACAGCCTGGATCTCTTCCTGGAAGAAATCTGCTTGCGCAGAACGATACAGTGTCCGCTCCGCCCGCCGTATATCCTCGAGAGTTACCCTTTTGGGCGGGTTTTCGGAGCGCTTCAGGCTAAAGCGCTGCCAACAAAAGATTAAAGCCAACACTCGAACCGGTCGATCAAAGGAACTGAACCTAGAAAGCCAGTCTGACCACGCATTCCTACGTGTCACCAGTAATGCGGTGGATTTTCGCTGTTCAGGAACATCTATTTCAACCTTGGCCTCCTCTGTCGGCCAACTACTGCATCCTTGAGTTAGCCATGGCGGTCCATTCCACCACAAGTTTGACGCCGCTAATTCTACAGCAGAAAAACCTCTCGTAGCACAGTCTGCTGGATTGTCATGCGACCGCACGTGCCTCCAGACCACATCTGGCAGCAGATGATCGATTTCGGCTACCCGATTTGCCACATATGCTACCCACTTCGAAGGGTGCGCCCGCAACCAAGGCAAAACTACCTTAGAATCGGACCAGCACAAGATCCGGGTGGGCTGGTGCACAAGGCCTGCCTGCAGGGTACTTACCAACCGGGCGAGCAACACGGCACCTTGCAACTCCATCCGTGGTAAGCTTATACACTTTACGGGGGCAACACGACTCTTGCTCATCAGCAACACACTCGTCCAAATGCCATTTGTTTGTTGACTGACAGCATACATTGCGGCAGCGTAAGCACGCTCCGAGGCATCACTAAATCCATGGAGGTACCATTCCTGACGCGATTCGATCTGGAGCCATCGAGGTATCTGTATGGTTTGTATTGCTTCGAGATCATGAAGAAGATCTTGCCATTTTTCTTGAATGGTTTGCGTCACCTCTTCATCCCAATCCACGCCCAATAACCAACAGTCTTGAATCAGGATTTTTGACCGGATGAGAACTGGAGCCAAAAGTCCAAGGGGATCGAAGAGCCGGAGGCTGCTGGATAAAATACGCCGCTTGGTTAGTGGCGAAAGATCTGCTTCTATTCGGATGCGAAATTGAAACTTATCCTCCCCTGTATGCCAGCCAAGGCCAAGTGTCGATGTACACGTAGGAGCTCCCAATGTTCTTTGCGTAAGACAGCCCTGAGAATTATTCGGCAGTAACTCCTCAACGTTTGCCGCCCACTTACCTAGCTCACAGCCCGCAGTGTGAAGGATTGAAATGAGCTCATTCTGGGCCTTCTGGGCTTCTTCGAGATTATCTGCGCCACCCAACACGTCGTCCACGTAAGTATTGCTATTCAGCAACGAGGAACCTATCGGAAATCGCTCTCGCTCTAACTCTGCAACCTTGTTTAGGACCCAAATAGACGCGAAGGGAGCAAACTTCGTTCCGTACGTTACCGTGAGTAATCGAAAGTACTCCAAGGGACAAGATGACTGTTCGCGCCAGACGATCAATTGGCGATTAAGGTCTGACTCGTTAACCCGAATCTGCCTAAACATCTTGACGATGTCACCGGTAAACGCGTAGCGAAAGAACCGAAATCTTAGAAGCACCAGCCATAACTCTTGTTGTAATTTAGGACCGGCGAGGAGGGTATCGTTAAGTGACAGACCATTACTCGCAGCCTGCGACGCATTGAATACGACCCGTATGGCACCCGAACCATCACTTTTGACCACGGCGTGGTGAGGTAAAAAATAGGCATCGGATTTCCGAATAGTTCTTAAGTCTTTGATCCTTTCCATGTGACCCAGCGATTCATAGTCATGGAGAAACTGTTTGTACGCTTGGGCTAACGAATCATTTTTAGCGAATTTTCTTTCCGCGGAGTGAAATCGACGAATCGCGATATCCAGAGAGCCCGGGAACTGCGGTTCACTTACGCACAGGGGCATAGGTACTTTGAATCTACCACTTATGTCTCGCGTGTACTCCCTTTCGTACAATTCAACCACACTACGATCTTCAGGACTCAGTTCAAAGGGGCGCTCAACACTTTCGATTTCCCAAAACCGACGTATTTGCTCAGAAATAGTCTCTAATTTCGTCGCAACAAAGGAGGTACTCACGCGGGTTGTGTCCGCTGATATATCACTGTCCGGCACAGCTCCAACCACTACCCATCCGAAGACTGTGTTTATCGCTGACGGTGACCCCGGCATTCCGATACGCGTTCCTTCTCGTAAAATTGATGCATACACTTCAGCGCCCAAAATGCAGTCTATTCTTCCGGGCCGATCAAAGTTCGGATCTGCGAGGACACACCCCGACAATATCGGACATGATTTGGCACACACCTGCCTCGACGGCAAGAGATCAGTTACTCGTTTTAGGATAAACGCGGTAGTCTTATGATCAAACGAACGATCCTTAGATGACGACACGGTTATATCTACCTCTGAAGAGGCAGTGGCTGATAGACCACCACCCACCCCGCAAATACTGAGTGTAGCTGAACGACGTCGCAGCCGCAATGTCTGCGCCACATATTCGCTTATGTAGGACTCCTCGGAGGCAGCATCGAGAAGTGTTCTAACACTCATTGAACGACCATTCGCGGCGCGAATTATCACTAACGCGGTGGCGAATAAAACTGTCCGCCCACTGATTGAGGTGTGAGCAACAGAAAGAGAATTCGTTACTGTCTGCTCTTGAGTCTTACCGGAGGCCACGTCACTATGAAGAACCGTATTATGTTTACCGGCGCACACAAGACACGAGGATGATGGACACGATGAAGCTGAATGTCCCGACCGGAGTCAATTAAAACAGAGTCCTAGCCTTTTCACCTTTTCTCTGCGATCCGAAATCGAAAGTTTTTTAAATTTGTCGCAGAAAGCTAATATATGTCCCCCTTGGCACTGTGGACAGGGTTCACGAGACCGACGGGTTTTTTCTGTCGCCACATTTGTCGAGGACATACGAAGAGACTTGTGTTTGACACTAGACTTTTTGTCCTTCCCTTCGAGTTTCTGGGCATTGTTCAAGGATCTCAATAAGATTTCTAGGAAATTGACAAGATCGTCCCACTTAGGAAAATCGGTTGAATTATTTCGAGACGTCTCCCAGGCTTCTCTAGTCTTCGTGTCCAACTTGGATATTAAAATTCCCACGTACCAATCATCCCAGGATTCAACCAATCGATCGAAGTTAGGGGCAACTCGTCTCGCCTCCTCCACCGTGTCCAAGAGATGTTGGATTTCGTCCACGTTACGCGATTTTACCGACGATAAGGATAATAGTCGCTCGAGCTGAGCTTGAAAAAGTAATGGTTTGTTGTCGTACTTACGGAGAAGTGCGTTCCAAGTGGCATCGAGGTTCGCACCTGTAATACTTGTGTTCTTCACTCGCTGGGCCGCATCGCCCTCTAAACTGGCGAGCAAATACTGGAGCTTATTGACCGGCTGTATATTTGGCTCGTTATACACAAGCGTGGTAAACATCTCCTTGAACGTTGGCCACTCAAAAATATCTCCATCGAATTTTGGGAGTTTTATCACAGGTAAACCGCGATAGGTTTCACGTGGTAAATGATGGTCGACCGTTCCGGGTGTAACTGGATCCTGCCCGGGCAGTACGGTAGTCGTGTTAGTACTAGGTGACAATTCGGATTTTATTCGAACCATTGCCTGCGTATAGGCCCACTCAATTTTATTAAAATAGTCCTCGACAACGTATTCGGAAGTCTCGAAATCTGTGTTTCCCGACCAAGCCACTAAATCACTATTCGTCTTCATAAATCGTGTCCAATACGAAATTAAAAGCTCTCTGCGCATCTCCCAAACACCACTTGTTAGGGTGTTGGCACCCATCTTTAAGGTGTTTGCGATAAAATTCGAAATTAATCGCCCATCTTGGAATTGACGGCCTAAGATGACATTTAATTCCGGCTTTTCGTTGCTCATCGCGTGGTTTTACAACGGATCAAGAAAGCAACGACAACCCGATCACGCCACCAAACCGATACCGTTACTAGTGGTATTGAATCACACGATTTCTTGCAGAGCCGTCTGCAGCACGAGGTAACAGCAACACGTGATGATAACGTTTTCCGTGGGGTATAGATGAAAGAAGAGATCACGATTGACACATTGATTGCACTGATTAGTACACTGCTGATGAGGGATGTAACAGGTGAAAATGCATGCGGTTTGCAGGGGCACGCGGAGGCAATCGAGCGTAACAAATTTAGTTGCACACTTGGTTATCACTAAATGGGATTAGTGGTCAATGATGAACGAGACCCCGACACCGCACTTGGGGTAAGACGCACTGGCTGCGATATGGACACTCGTGGTCCGTAGAAAATGACAACGGCGAAGGAGATGCGGGCTGCACTCTCACTTTGTAAATGTACCGAAAAACCGAGACGCTAGCTGCGCCTTTGCTTAGAATTCCCGCGGCGCGGAGATATACCGGTAGAATCGATACCTAACTACGCTCTGCTACCAAATTGTAGCAGCGTTGCAGTGGAAGCGGTTTTTTGCTGTTAAAAAACGAACGACAAAAAAAAACAAACAAAAAAAAAACCCAGCGCAGTTCTTTTTCTGAGATGTTCTCTCGTTGGTAGTTTATTGACAACTGAAGACTTAGCAGAGTACAGTAATGTACAACATTGTGACGTTATCGCTTACATCAAAGCTAGTACAGTAAGGTACAAGTTTTATACACTGACCAAACGCTCCAACACGACGATGCTAGCTATACAAAAGTAGCAAAAAATTCAGATGTCCTGAAATGCGCTCCCACGCATCGGATTCTGTTAATACACACACGAACACATCACCAAAAGTGTTTTTAAGTCCTAGATAGGTCTAATAAGGCAGATATGGCAGTTGGAGGATTACCTGACAATTACCTGACCAAACGCTCCAACACGACGATGCTAGCTATACAAAAGTAGCAAAAAATTCAGATATCCTGAAATGCGCTCCCACGCATCGGATTCTGTTAATACACACACGAACACATCACCAAAAGTGTTTTTAAGTCCTAGATAGGTCTAATAGGGCAGATATGGCAGTTGGAGGATTACCTGACAATTACCTGACCAAACGCTCCAACACGACGATGCTAGCTATACAAAAGTAGCAAACAATTCAGATGTCCTGAAATGCGCTCCCACGCATCGGATTCTGTTAATACACACACGAACACATCACCAAAAGTGTTCTTAAGTCCTAGATAGGTCTAATAGGGCAGATATGGCAGTTGGAGGATTACCTGACAATTACCTGACCAAACGCTCCAACACGACGATGCTAGCTATACAAAAGTAGCAAACAATTCAGATGTCCTGAAATGCGCTCCCACGCATCGGATTCTGTTAATACACACACGAACACATCACCAAAAGTGTTCTTAAGTCCTAGATAGGTCTAATATGGCAGATATGGCAGTTGGAGGATTACCTGACAATTACCTGACCAAACGCTCCAACACGACGATGCTAGCTATACAAAAGTAGCAAAAAATTCAGATGTCCTGAAATGCGCTCCCACGCATCGGATTCTGTTAATACACACACGAACACATCACCAAAAGTGTTTTTAAGTCCTAGATAGGTCTAATATGGCAGATATGGCAGTTGGAGGATTACCTGACAATTACCTGACCAAACGCTCCAACACGACGATGCTAGCTATACAAAAGTAGCAAAAAATTCAGATGTCCTGAAATGCGCTCCCACGCATCGGATTCTGTTAATACACACACGAACACATCACCAAAAGTGTTTTTAAGTCCTAGATAGGTCTAATAGGGCAGATATGGCAGTTGGAGGATTACCTGACAATTACCTGACCAAACGCTCCAACACGACGATGCTAGCTATACAAAAGTAGCAAAAAATTCAGATGTCCTGAAATGCGCTCCCACGCATCGGATTCTGTTAATACACACACGAACACATCACCAAAAGTGTTTTTAAGTCCTAGATAGGTCTAATAGGGCAGATATGGCAGTTGGAGGATTACCTGATCAAACGCTCCAACACGACGATGCTAGCTATACAAAAGTAGCAAAAAATTCAGATGTCCTGAAATGCGCTCCAACGCATCGGATTCTGTTAATACACACACGAACACATCACGAAAAGTGTGTTTAAGTCCTAGATAGGTCTAATAGGGCAGATATGGCAGTTGGAGGATTACCTGACAATTACCTGACCAAACGCTCCAACACGACGATGCTAGCTATACAAAAGTAGCAAAAAATTCAGATGTCCTGAAATGCGCTCCCACGCATCGGATTCTGTTAATACACACACGAACACATCACCAAAAGTGTTTTTAAGTCCTAGATAGGTCTAATAGGGCAAATATGGCAGTTGGAGGATTACCTGACAATTACCTGACCAAACGCTCCAACACGACGATGCTAACTATACAAAAGTAGCAAAAAATTCAGATGTCCTGAAATGCGCTCCAACGCATCGGATTCTGTTAATACACATATTTCTGGACACCTAGAGTCCAGAAATATTTTGCGGTATGGCGCGCAACATATTTCTGGACACCTAGTGTCCAAGAATATTTTGCGGTACTGCGCGCAATATATTTCTGGACACCTAGTGTCCAGAAATATTTTGCGGTATGGCGCGCAATCTATTTCTGGACACCAAGTGTCCAAAAATATTTTGCGGTATGGCGCGCAATATATTTCTGGACACCTAGTGTCCAGAAATATTTTGCGGTATGGCGCGCAATATTTTTCTGGACACCTACTGTCCAGAAATATTTTGCGGTATGGCGCGCAATATATTTCTGGACACCTAGTGTCCAGAAATATTTTGCGGTATGGCGCGCAATATATTTCTGGACACCTAGTGTCCAAAAATAATTTGCGGTATGGCGCGCAATATTTTTCTGGACACCTAGTGTCCAGAAATATTTTGCGGTATGGCGCGCAATATATTTCTGGACACCTAGAGTCCAGAAATATTTTGCGGTATGGCGCGCAATATATTTCTGGACACCTAGTGTCCAAGAATATTTTGCGGTACTGCGCGCAATATATTTCTGGACACCTAGTGTCCAGAAATATTTTACGGTATGGCGCGCAATATATTTCTGGACACCTAGTGTCCAGAAATATTTTGCGGTATGGAGCGCAATATATTTCTGGACACCTAGTGTCCAGAAATATTTTGCGGTATGGAGCGCAATATATTTCTGGACACCTAGTGTCCAAATATATTTTGCGGTACTGCGCGCGATATATTTCTGGACACCTAGTGTCCAGAAATATTTTGCGGTATGGCGCGCAATATATTTCTGGACACCTAGTGTCCAAAAATATTTTGCGGTACTGCGCGCAATATATTTCTGGACACCTAGTGTCCAAAAATATTTTGCGGTATGGCGCGCAATATATTTCTGGACACCTAGTGTCCAAAAATATTTTGCGGTACTGCGGCTTGGCGCGCAATATATTTCTGGACACCTAGTGTCCAGAAATATTTTGCGGTATGGCGCGCAATATATTTCTGGACACCTAGTGTCCAAGAATATTTTGCGGTTCTGCGCGCAATATATTTCTGGACACCTAGAGTCCAGAAATGTTTTGCGGCTTGGCGCGCAATATATTTCTGGACACCTAGTGTCCAGAAATATTTTGCGGTAGGGAGCTGGACACCTAGTGTCCAAAAATATTTTGCGGTATGGCGCGCAATATATTTCTGGACACCTAGTGTCCAAGAATATTTTGCGGTATGGCGCGCAATATATTTCTGGACACCTAGTGTCCAAAAATATTTTGCGCGCAATATATTTCTGGACACCTAGTGTCCAAAAATATTTTGCGGTATGGCGCGCAATATATTTCTGGACACCTAGAGTCCAGAAATGTTTTGCGGCTTGGCGCGCAATATATTTCTGGACACCTAGTGTCCAAAAATATTTTGCGGTATGGCGCGCAATATATTTCTGGACACCTAGTGTCCAAGAATATTTTGCGGTACTGCGCGCAATATATTTCTGGACACCTAGTTCTGGACACCTAGTGTTCAGAAATATTTTGCGGTATGGAGCGCAATATATTTCTGGACACCTAGTGTCCAGAAATATTTTGCGGTATGGCGCGCAATATATTTCTGGACACCTAGTGTCCAGAAATATTCTGCGGTATGGAGCGCAATATATATCTGGACACCTAGTGTCCAAAAATATTTTGCGGTATGGCGCGCAATATATTTCTGGACACCTAGTGTCCAAAAATATTTTGCGGTATGGCGCGCAACTGGACACTAGGTGTCCAGAAATATATTGCTGGACACCTAGTGTCCAGAAATATTCTGCGGTATGGAGCGCAATATATATCTGGACACCTAGTGTCCAAAAATATTTTGCGGTACGGCGCGCAATATATTTCTGGACACCTAGTGTACAGAAATATTTTGCGGTATGGCGCGCAATATATTTCTGGACACCTAGTGTACAGAAATATTTTGCGGTATGGCGCGCAATATATTTCTGGACACCTAGTGTCCAAAAATATTTTGCGGTATGGCGCGCAATATATTTCTGGACACCTAGTGTCCAAGAATATTTTGCGGTATGGCGCGCAATATATTTCTGGACACCTAGAGTCCAGAAATATTTTGCGGTATGGCGCCCAATATATTTCTGGACACCTAGTGTCCACAAATATTTTGCGGTACGGCGCGCAATATATTTCTGCACACCTAGTGTCCAGAAATATTTTGCGGCATGGCGCGCAATATATTTCTGGACACCAAGTGTATTTTGCGGTACTGCGCGCAATATATTTCTGGACACCTAGTGTCCACAAATATTTTGCGGTACGGCGCGCAATATATTTCTGCACACCTAGTGTCCAGAAATATTTTGCGGTATGGCGCGCAATATATTTCTGGACACCTAGTGTCCAAAAATATTTTGCGGTACGGAGCGCAATATATTTCTGGACACCTAGAGTCCAAAAATATTTTGCGGTACGGCGCGCAATATATTTCTGGACACCTAGTGTCCAGAAATATTTTGCGGTATGGCGCGCAATATATTTCTGGACACCTAGTGTCCAGAAATATTTTGCGGTATGGCGCGCAATATATTTCTGGACACCTAGTGTCCAGAAATATTTTGCGGTATGGCGCGCAATATATTTCTGGACACCTAGAGTCCAGAAATATTTTGCGGTATGGCGCCCAATATATTTCTGGACACCTAGTGTCCAAGAATATTTTGCGGTACTGCGCGCAATATATTTCTGGACACCTAGTGTCCAGAAATATTTTGCGGTATGGCGCGCAATATATTTCTGGACACCTAGTGTCCAGAAATATTTTGAGGTATGGAGCGCAATATATTTCTGGACACCAAGTGTATTTTGCGGTACTGCGCGCAATATATTTCTGGACACCTAGTGTCCACAAATAATTTGCGGTACGGCGCGCAATATATTTCTGCACACCTAGTGTCCAGAAATATTTTGCGGTATGGCGCGCAATATATTTCTGGACACCTAGTGTCCAAAAATATTTTGCGGTACGGAGCGCAATATATTTCTGGACACCTAGAGTCCAAAAATATTTTGCGGTACGGCGCGCAATATATTTCTGGACACCTAGTGTACAGAAATATTTTGCGGTATGGCGCGCAATATATTTCTGGACACCTAGTGTCCAAAAATATTTTGCGGTATGGCGCGCAATATATTTCTGGACACCTAGTGTCCAAGAATATTTTGCGGTATGGCGCGCAATATATTTCTGGACACCTAGAGTCCAGAAATATTTTGCGGTATGGCGCCCAATATATTTCTGGACACCTAGTGTCCACAAATATTTTGCGGTACGGCGCGCAATATATTTCTGCACACCTAGTGTCCAGAAATATTTTGCGGCATGGCGCGCAATATATTTCTGGACACCAAGTGTATTTTGCGGTACTGCGCGCAATATATTTCTGGACACCTAGTGTCCACAAATATTTTGCGGTACGGCGCGCAATATATTTCTGCACACCTAGTGTCCAGAAATATTTTGCGGTATGGCGCGCAATATATTTCTGGACACCTAGTGTCCAAAAATATTTTGCGGTACGGAGCGCAATATATTTCTGGACACCTAGAGTCCAAAAATATTTTGCGGTACGGCGCGCAATATATTTCTGGACACCTAGTGTCCAGAAATATTTTGCGGTATGGCGCGCAATATATTTCTGGACACTTAGAGTCCAGAAATATTTTGCGGTATGGCGCCCAATATATTTCTGGACACCTAGTGTCCACAAATATTTTGCGGTACGGAGCGCAATATATTTCTGGACACCTAGTGTCCAAAAATATTTTGCGGTATGGCGCGCAATATATTTCTGGGCACCTAGTGTCCAGAAATATTTTGCGGTATGGCGCGCAATATATTTCTGGACACCTAGTGTCCAGATATGTTTTGCTGTATGGCGCGCAATATAACCTAGTGTCCAGAAATATTTTGCGGTATGGAGCGCAATATATTTCTGGACACCTAGTGTACAGAAATATTTTGCGGTATGGCGCGCAATATATTTCTGGACACCTAGTGTCCAGAAATATTTTGCGGTATGGAGAGCAATATATTTCTGGACACCTAGTGTCCAAAAATATTTTGCGGTACGGCGCGCAATATATTTCTGGACACCTAGTGTCCAAGAATATTTTGCGGTATGGCGCGCAATATATTTCTGGACACCTAGTGTCCAGAAATATTTTGCGGTATGGCGCGCAATATATTTCTGGACACCCAGTGTCCAGAAATATTTTGCGGTATGGCGCGCAATATATTTCTGGACACTTAGAGTCCAGAAATATTTTGCGGTATGGCGCCCAATATATTTCTGGACACCTAGTGTCCACAAATATTTTGCGGTACGGAGCGCAATATATTTCTGGACACCTAGTGTCCAAAAATATTTTGCGGTATGGCGCGCAATATATTTCTGGACACCTAGTGTCCAAGAATATTTTGCGGTATGGCGCGCAATATATTTCTGGACACCTAGAGTCCAGAAATATTTTGCGGTATGGCGCCCAATATATTTCTGGACACCTAGTGTCCACAAATATTTTGCGGTACGGCGCGCAATATATTTCTGCACACCTAGTGTCCAGAAATATTTTGCGGCATGGCGCGCAATATATTTCTGGACACCAAGTGTATTTTGCGGTACTGCGCGCAATATATTTCTGGACACCTAGTGTCCACAAATAATTTGCGGTACGGCGCGCAATATATTTCTGCACACCTAGTGTCCAGAAATATTTTGCGGTATGGCGCGCAATATATTTCTGGACACCTAGTGTCCAGAAATATTTTGCGGTATGGAGCGCAATATATTTCTGGACACCTGTCCAGAAATATTTTGCGGTATGGCGCGCAATATATTTCTGGACACCTAGTGTCCAAAAATATTTTGCGGTATGGCGCGCAATATATTTCTGGACACCTAGAGTCCAGAAATGTTTTGCGGTTTGGCGCGCAATATTTTTCTGGACACCTAGTGTCCAAGAATATTTTGCGGTATGGCGCGCAATATATTTCTGGACACCTAGTGTACAGAAATATTTTGCGGTATGGCGCGCAATATATTTCTGGACACCTAGTGTCCAAAAATATTTTGCGGTATGGCGCGCAATATATTTCTGGACACCTAGTGTCCAAGAATATTTTGCGGTATGGCGCGCAATATATTTCTGGACACCTAGAGTCCAGAAATATTTTGCGGTATGGCGCCCAATATATTTCTGGACACCTAGTGTCCACAAATATTTTGCGGTACGGCGCGCAATATATTTCTGCACACCTAGTGTCCAGAAATATTTTGCGGCATGGCGCGCAATATATTTCTGGACACCAAGTGTATTTTGCGGTACTGCGCGCAATATATTTCTGGACACCTAGTGTCCACAAATATTTTGCGGTACGGCGCGCAATATATTTCTGCACACCTAGTGTCCAGAAATATTTTGCGGTATGGCGCGCAATATATTTCTGGACACCTAGTGTCCAAAAATATTTTGCGGTACGGAGCGCAATATATTTCTGGACACCTAGAGTCCAAAAATATTTTGCGGTACGGCGCGCAATATATTTCTGGACACCTAGTGTCCGGAAATATTTTGCGGTATGGCGCGCAATATATTTCTGGACACCTAGTGTCCAGAAATATTTTGCGGTATGGCGCGCAATATATTTCTGGACACCTAGTGTCCAGAAATATTTTGCGGTATGGCGCGCAATATATTTCTGGACACCTAGAGTCCAGAAATATTTTGCGGTATGGCGCCCAATATATTTCTGGACACCTAGTGTCCAAGAATATTTTGCGGTACTGCGCGCAATATATTTCTGGACACCTAGTGTCCAGAAATATTTTGCGGTATGGCGCGCAATATATTTCTGGACACCTAGTGTCCAGAAATATTTTGAGGTATGGAGCGCAATATATTTCTGGACACCTAGTGTCCAGAAATATTTTGCGGTATGGAGCGCAATATATATCTGGACACCTAGTGTCCAGAAATATTTTGCGGTATGGCGCGCAATATATTTCTGGACACCTAGTGTCCAAAAATATTTTGCGGTATGGCGCGCAATATATTTCTGGACACCTAGTGTCCAAGAATATTTTGCGGTATGGCGCGCAATATATTTCTGGACACCTAGAGTCCAGAAATATTTTGCGGTATGGCGCCCAATATATTTCTGGACACCTAGTGTCCACAAATATTTTGCGGTACGGCGCGCAATATATTTCTGCACACCTAGTGTCCAGAAATATTTTGCGGCATGGCGCGCAATATATTTCTGGACACCAAGTGTATTTTGCGGTACTGCGCGCAATATATTTCTGGACACCTAGTGTCCACAAATAATTTGCGGTACGGCGCGCAATATATTTCTGCACACCTAGTGTCCAGAAATATTTTGCGGTATGGCGCGCAATATATTTCTGGACACCTAGTGTCCAAAAATAATTTGCGGTACGGCGCGCAATATATTTCTGCACACCTAGTGTCCAGAAATATTTTGCGGTATGGCGCGCAATATATTTCTGGACACCTAGTGTCCAGAAATATTTTGCGGTATGGAGCGCAATATATTTCTGGACACCTGTCCAGAAATATTTTGCGGTATGGCGCGCAATATATTTCTGGACACCTAGTGTCCAAAAATATTTTGCGGTATGGCGCGCAATATATTTCTGGACACCTAGAGTCCAGAAATGTTTTGCGGTTTGGCGCGCAATATTTTTCTGGACACCTAGTGTCCAAGAATATTTTGCGGTATGGCGCGCAATATATTTCTGGACACCTAGTGTACAGAAATATTTTGCGGTATGGCGCGCAATATATTTCTGGACACCTAGTGTCCAAAAATATTTTGCGGTATGGCGCGCAATATATTTCTGGACACCTAGTGTCCAAGAATATTTTGCGGTATGGCGCGCAATATATTTCTGGACACCTAGAGTCCAGAAATATTTTGCGGTATGGCGCCCAATATATTTCTGGACACCTAGTGTCCACAAATATTTTGCGGTACGGCGCGCAATATATTTCTGCACACCTAGTGTCCAGAAATATTTTGCGGCATGGCGCGCAATATATTTCTGGACACCAAGTGTATTTTGCGGTACTGCGCGCAATATATTTCTGGACACCTAGTGTCCACAAATATTTTGCGGTACGGCGCGCAATATATTTCTGCACACCTAGTGTCCAGAAATATTTTGCGGTATGGCGCGCAATATATTTCTGGACACCTAGTGTCCAAAAATATTTTGCGGTACGGAGCGCAATATATTTCTGGACACCTAGAGTCCAAAAATATTTTGCGGTACGGCGCGCAATATATTTCTGGACACCTAGTGTCCGGAAATATTTTGCGGTATGGCGCGCAATATATTTCTGGACACCTAGTGTCCAGAAATATTTTGCGGTATGGCGCGCAATATATTTCTGGACACCTAGTGTCCAGAAATATTTTGCGGTATGGCGCGCAATATATTTCTGGACACCTAGAGTCCAGAAATATTTTGCGGTATGTCGCCCAATATATTTCTGGACACCTAGTGTCCAAGAATATTTTGCGGTACTGCGCGCAATATATTTCTGGACACCTAGTGTCCAGAAATATTTTGCGGTATGGCGCGCAATATATTTCTGGACACCTAGTGTCCAGAAATATTTTGAGGTATGGAGCGCAATATATTTCTGGACACCTAGTGTCCAGAAATATTTTGCGGTATGGAGCGCAATATATATCTGGACACCTAGTGTCCAGAAATATTTTGCGGTATGGCGCGCAATATATTTCTGGACACCTAGTGTCCAAAAATATTTTGCGGTATGGCGCGCAATATATTTCTGGACACCTAGTGTCCAAGAATATTTTGCGGTATGGCGCGCAATATATTTCTGGACACCTAGAGTCCAGAAATATTTTGCGGTATGGCGCCCAATATATTTCTGGACACCTAGTGTCCACAAATATTTTGCGGTACGGCGCGCAATATATTTCTGCACACCTAGTGTCCAGAAATATTTTGCGGCATGGCGCGCAATATATTTCTGGACACCAAGTGTATTTTGCGGTACTGCGCGCAATATATTTCTGGACACCTAGTGTCCACAAATAATTTGCGGTACGGCGCGCAATATATTTCTGCACACCTAGTGTCCAGAAATATTTTGCGGTATGGCGCGCAATATATTTCTGGACACCTAGTGTCCAAAAATATTTTGCGGTACGGAGCGCAATATATTTCTGGACACCTAGAGTCCAAAAATATTTTGCGGTACGGCGCGCAATATATTTCTGGACACCTAGTGTACAGAAATATTTTGCGGTATGGCGCGCAATATATTTCTGGACACCTAGTGTCCAAAAATATTTTGCGGTATGGCGCGCAATATATTTCTGGACACCTAGTGTCCAAGAATATTTTGCGGTATGGCGCGCAATATATTTCTGGACACCTAGAGTCCAGAAATATTTTGCGGTATGGCGCCCAATATATTTCTGGACACCTAGTGTCCACAAATATTTTGCGGTACGGCGCGCAATATATTTCTGCACACCTAGTGTCCAGAAATATTTTGCGGCATGGCGCGCAATATATTTCTGGACACCAAGTGTATTTTGCGGTACTGCGCGCAATATATTTCTGGACACCTAGTGTCCACAAATATTTTGCGGTACGGCGCGCAATATATTTCTGCACACCTAGTGTCCAGAAATATTTTGCGGTATGGCGCGCAATATATTTCTGGACACCTAGTGTCCAAAAATATTTTGCGGTACGGAGCGCAATATATTTCTGGACACCTAGAGTCCAAAAATATTTTGCGGTACGGCGCGCAATATATTTCTGGACACCTAGTGTCCAGAAATATTTTGCGGTATGGCGCGCAATATATTTCTGGACACTTAGAGTCCAGAAATATTTTGCGGTATGGCGCCCAATATATTTCTGGACACCTAGTGTCCACAAATATTTTGCGGTACGGAGCGCAATATATTTCTGGACACCTAGTGTCCAGAAATATTTTGCGGTATGGCGCGCAATATATTTCTGGGCACCTAGTGTCCAGAAATATTTTGCGGTATGGCGCGCAATATATTTCTGGACACCTAGTGTCCAGATATGTTTTGCTGTATGGCGCGCAATATAACCTAGTGTCCAGAAATATTTTGCGGTATGGAGCGCAATATATTTCTGGACACCTAGTGTACAGAAATATTTTGCGGTATGGCGCGCAATATATTTCTGGACACCTAGTGTCCAGAAATATTTTGCGGTATGGAGAGCAATATATTTCTGGACACCTAGTGTCCAAAAATATTTTGCGGTACGGCGCGCAATATATTTCTGGACACCTAGTGTCCAAGAATATTTTGCGGTATGGCGCGCAATATATTTCTGGACACCTAGTGTCCAGAAATATTTTGCGGTATGGCGCGCAATATATTTCTGGACACCCAGTGTCCAGAAATATTTTGCGGTATGGCGCGCAATATGTTTCTGGACACTTAGAGTCCAGAAATATTTTGCGGTATGGCGCCCAATATATTTCTGGACACCTAGTGTCCACAAATATTTTGCGGTACGGAGCGCAATATATTTCTGGACACCTAGTGTCCAAAAATATTTTGCGGTATGGCGCGCAATATATTTCTGGACACCTAGTGTCCAAGAATATTTTGCGGTATGGCGCGCAATATATTTCTGGACACCTAGAGTCCAGAAATATTTTGCGGTATGGCGCCCAATATATTTCTGGACACCTAGTGTCCACAAATATTTTGCGGTACGGCGCGCAATATATTTCTGCACACCTAGTGTCCAGAAATATTTTGCGGCATGGCGCGCAATATATTTCTGGACACCAAGTGTATTTTGCGGTACTGCGCGCAATATATTTCTGGACACCTAGTGTCCACAAATAATTTGCGGTACGGCGCGCAATATATTTCTGCACACCTAGTGTCCAGAAATATTTTGCGGTATGGCGCGCAATATATTTCTGGACACCTAGTGTCCAGAAATATTTTGCGGTATGGAGCGCAATATATTTCTGGACACCTGTCCAGAAATATTTTGCGGTATGGCGCGCAATATATTTCTGGACACCTAGTGTCCAAAAATATTTTGCGGTATGGCGCGCAATATATTTCTGGACACCTAGAGTCCAGAAATGTTTTGCGGTTTGGCGCGCAATATTTTTCTGGACACCTAGTGTCCAAGAATATTTTGCGGTATGGCGCGCAATATATTTCTGGACACCTAGTGTACAGAAATATTTTGCGGTATGGCGCGCAATATATTTCTGGACACCTAGTGTCCAAAAATATTTTGCGGTATGGCGCGCAATATATTTCTGGACACCTAGTGTCCAAGAATATTTTGCGGTATGGCGCGCAATATATTTCTGGACACCTAGAGTCCAGAAATATTTTGCGGTATGGCGCCCAATATATTTCTGGACACCTAGTGTCCACAAATATTTTGCGGTACGGCGCGCAATATATTTCTGCACACCTAGTGTCCAGAAATATTTTGCGGCATGGCGCGCAATATATTTCTGGACACCAAGTGTATTTTGCGGTACTGCGCGCAATATATTTCTGGACACCTAGTGTCCACAAATATTTTGCGGTACGGCGCGCAATATATTTCTGCACACCTAGTGTCCAGAAATATTTTGCGGTATGGCGCGCAATATATTTCTGGACACCTAGTGTCCAAAAATATTTTGCGGTACGGAGCGCAATATATTTCTGGACACCTAGAGTCCAAAAATATTTTGCGGTACGGCGCGCAATATATTTCTGGACACCTAGTGTCCAGAAATATTTTGCGGTATGGCGCGCAATATATTTCTGGACACCTAGTGTCCAGAAATATTTTGAGGTATGGAGCGCAATATATTTCTGGACACCAAGTGTATTTTGCGGTACTGCGCGCAATATATTTCTGGACACCTAGTGTCCACAAATATTTTGCGGTACGGCGCGCAATATATTTCTGCACACCTAGTGTCCAGAAATATTTTGCGGTATGGCGCGCAATATATTTCTGGACACCTAGAGTCCAGAAATATTTTGCGGTATGGCGCCCAATATATTTCTGGACACCTAGTGTCCAAGAATATTTTGCGGTACTGCGCGCAATATATTTCTGGACACCTAGTGTCCAGAAATATTTTGCGGTATGGCGCGCAATATATTTCTGGACACCTAGTGTCCAGAAATATTTTGAGGTATGGAGCGCAATATATTTCTGGACACCTAGTGTCCAGAAATATTTTGCGGTATGGAGCGCAATATATATCTGGACACCTAGTGTCCAGAAATATTTTGCGGTATGGCGCGCAATATATTTCTGGACACCTAGTGTCCAAAAATATTTTGCGGTATGGCGCGCAATATATTTCTGGACACCTAGTGTCCAAGAATATTTTGCGGTATGGCGCGCAATATATTTCTGGACACCTAGAGTCCAGAAATATTTTGCGGTATGGCGCCCAATATATTTCTGGACACCTAGTGTCCACAAATATTTTGCGGTACGGCGCGCAATATATTTCTGCACACCTAGTGTCCAGAAATATTTTGCGGCATGGCGCGCAATATATTTCTGGACACCAAGTGTATTTTGCGGTACTGCGCGCAATATATTTCTGGACACCTAGTGTCCACAAATAATTTGCGGTACGGCGCGCAATATATTTCTGCACACCTAGTGTCCAGAAATATTTTGCGGTATGGCGCGCAATATATTTCTGGACACCTAGTGTCCAAAAATATTTTGCGGTACGGAGCGCAATATATTTCTGGACACCTAGAGTCCAAAAATATTTTGCGGTACGGCGCGCAATATATTTCTGGACACCTAGTGTACAGAAATATTTTGCGGTATGGCGCGCAATATATTTCTGGACACCTAGTGTCCAAAAATATTTTGCGGTATGGCGCGCAATATATTTCTGGACACCTAGTGTCCAAGAATATTTTGCGGTATGGCGCGCAATATATTTCTGGACACCTAGAGTCCAGAAATATTTTGCGGTATGGCGCGCAATATATTTCTGCACACCTAGTGTCCAGAAATATTTTGCGGTATGGCGCGCAATATATTTCTGGACACCTAGTGTCCAAAAATATTTTGCGGTACGGAGCGCAATATATTTCTGGACACCTAGAGTCCAAAAATATTTTGCGGTACGGCGCGCAATATATTTCTGGACACCTAGTGTCCAGAAATATTTTGCGGTATGGCGCGCAATATATTTCTGGACACTTAGAGTCCAGAAATATTTTGCGGTATGGCGCCCAATATATTTCTGGACACCTAGTGTCCACAAATATTTTGCGGTACGGAGCGCAATATATTTCTGGACACCTAGTGTCCAAAAATATTTTGCGGTATGGCGCGCAATATATTTCTGGGCACCTAGTGTCCAGAAATATTTTGCGGTATGGCGCGCAATATATTTCTGGACACCTAGTGTCCAGATATGTTTTGCTGTATGGCGCGCAATATAACCTAGTGTCCAGAAATATTTTGCGGTATGGAGCGCAATATATTTCTGGACACCTAGTGTACAGAAATATTTTGCGGTATGGCGCGCAATATATTTCTGGACACCTAGTGTCCAGAAATATTTTGCGGTATGGAGAGCAATATATTTCTGGACACCTAGTGTCCAGAAATATTTTGCGGTACGGCGCGCAATATATTTCTGGACACCTAGTGTCCAAGAATATTTTGCGGTATGGCGCGCAATATATTTCTGGACACCTAGTGTCCAGAAATATTTTGCGGTATGGCGCGCAATATATTTCTGGACACCCAGTGTCCAAAAATATTTTGCGGTATGGCGCGCAATATATTTCTGGACACCTAGTGTCCAAGAATATTTTGCGGTATGGCGCGCAATATATTTCTGGACACCTAGAGTCCAGAAATATTTTGCGGTATGGCGCCCAATATATTTCTGGACACCTAGTGTCCACAAATATTTTGCGGTACGGCGCGCAATATATTTCTGCACACCTAGTGTCCAGAAATATTTTGCGGCATGGCGCGCAATATATTTCTGGACACCAAGTGTATTTTGCGGTACTGCGCGCAATATATTTCTGGACACCTAGTGTCCACAAATAATTTGCGGTACGGCGCGCAATATATTTCTGCACACCTAGTGTCCAGAAATATTTTGCGGTATGGCGCGCAATATATTTCTGGACACCTAGTGTCCAAAAATATTTTGCGGTACGGAGCGCAATATATTTCTGGACACCTAGAGTCCAAAAATATTTTGCGGTACGGCGCGCAATATATTTCTGGACACCTAGTGTACAGAAATATTTTGCGGTATGGCGCGCAATATATTTCTGGACACCTAGTGTCCAAAAATATTTTGCGGTATGGCGCGCAATATATTTCTGGACACCTAGTGTCCAAGAATATTTTGCGGTATGGCGCGCAATATATTTCTGGACACCTAGAGTCCAGAAATATTTTGCGGTATGGCGCCCAATATATTTCTGGACACCTAGTGTCCACAAATATTTTGCGGTACGGCGCGCAATATATTTCTGCACACCTAGTGTCCAGAAATATTTTGCGGCATGGCGCGCAATATATTTCTGGACACCAAGTGTATTTTGCGGTACTGCGCGCAATATATTTCTGGACACCTAGTGTCCACAAATATTTTGCGGTACGGCGCGCAATATATTTCTGCACACCTAGTGTCCAGAAATATTTTGCGGTATGGCGCGCAATATATTTCTGGACACCTAGTGTCCAAAAATATTTTGCGGTACGGAGCGCAATATATTTCTGGACACCTAGAGTCCAAAAATATTTTGCGGTACGGCGCGCAATATATTTCTGGACACCTAGTGTCCAGAAATATTTTGCGGTATGGCGCGCAATATATTTCTGGACACTTAGAGTCCAGAAATATTTTGCGGTATGGCGCCCAATATATTTCTGGACACCTAGTGTCCACAAATATTTTGCGGTACGGAGCGCAATATATTTCTGGACACCTAGTGTCCAAAAATATTTTGCGGTATGGCGCGCAATATATTTCTGGGCACCTAGTGTCCAGAAATATTTTGCGGTATGGCGCGCAATATATTTCTGGACACCTAGTGTCCAGATATGTTTTGCTGTATGGCGCGCAATATAACCTAGTGTCCAGAAATATTTTGCGGTATGGAGCGCAATATATTTCTGGACACCTAGTGTACAGAAATATTTTGCGGTATGGCGCGCAATATATTTCTGGACACCTAGTGTCCAGAAATATTTTGCGGTATGGAGAGCAATATATTTCTGGACACCTAGTGTCCAAAAATATTTTGCGGTACGGCGCGCAATATATTTCTGGACACCTAGTGTCCAAGAATATTTTGCGGTATGGCGCGCAATATATTTCTGGACACCTAGTGTCCAGAAATATTTTGCGGTATGGCGCGCAATATATTTCTGGACACCCAGTGTCCAGAAATATTTTGCGGTATGGCGCGCAATATATTTCTGGACACTTAGAGTCCAGAAATATTTTGCGGTATGGCGCCCAATATATTTCTGGACACCTAGTGTCCACAAATATTTTGCGGTACGGAGCGCAATATATTTCTGGACACCTAGTGTCCAAAAATATTTTGCGGTATGGCGCGCAATATATTTCTGGGCACCTAGTGTTCAGAAATATTTTGCGGCATGGCGCGCAATATATTTCTGGACACCAAGTGTATTTTGCGGTACTGCGCGCAATATATTTCTGGACACCTAGAGTCCAAAAATATTTTGCGGTACGGCGCGCAATATATTTCTGAACACCTAGTGTACAGAAATATTTTGCGGTATGGCGCGCAATATATTTCTGGACACCTAGTGTCCAGAAATATTTTGCGGTATGGAGCGCAATATATTTCTGGACACCTAGTGTCCAAAAATATTTTGCGGTACGGCGCACACCTAGTGTCCAGAAATATTTTGCGGTATGGCGCGCAATATATTTCTTGACACCTAGTGTCCGGCGGTACGGCGCGCACGGCGCGCAATATATTTCTGGACACCTAGTGTCCAAAAATATTTTGCGGTACGGCGCGCAATATATTTCTGGACACCTAGTGTCCAAAAATATTTTGCGGTATGGCGCGCAATATATTTCTGGACACCTAGTGTCCAAAAATATTTTGCGGTATGGCGCGCAATATATTTCTGGACACCTAGTGTCCAGAAATATTTTGCGGTATGGAGCGCAATATATATCTGGACACCTAGTGTCCAGAAATATTTTGCGGTATGGAGCGCAATATATATCTGGACACCTAGTGTCCAAGAATATTTTTCGCGCTGTACCGCAAAATACACTTGGTGTCCAGAAATATATTGCGCGCCATGCCGCAAAATATTTCTGAACACTAGGTGTGCAGAAATATATTGCGCGCCATACCGCAAAATATTCTTGGACACTAGGTGTCCAGAAATATATTGCGCGCCGTACCGCAAAATATTTTTGGACACTAGGTGTCCAGAAATATATTGCGCTCCATACCGCAAAATATTTCTGGACACTAGGTGTCCAGAAATATATTGCGCTCCATACCGCAAAATATTTCTGGACACTAGGTTATATTGCGCGCCATACAGCAAAATATATCTGGACACTAGGTGTCCAGAAATATATTGCGCGCCATACCGCAAAATATTTCTGGACACTAGGTAAGTAGGTGTCCAGAAATATTTTGCGGTATGGAGCGCAATATATTTCTGGACACCTAGTGTCCAAAAATATTTTGCGGTACGGCGCGCAATATATTTCTGGACACCTAGTGTCCAAGAATATTTTGCGGTATGGCGCCCAATATATTTCTGGACACCTAGTGTCCACAAATATTTTGCGGTACGGAGCGCAATATATTTCTGGACACCTAGTGTCCAAAAATATTTTGCGGTATGGCGCGCAATATATTTCTGGGCACCTAGTGTCCAGAAATATTTTGCGGTATGGCGCGCAATATATTTCTGGACACCTAGTGTCCAGAAATATTTTGCGGTATGGAGCGCAATATATATCTGGACACCTAGTGTCCAAAAATATTTTGCGGTATGGCGCGCAATATATTTCTGGACACCCAGTGTCCAGAAATATTTTGCGGTATGGCGCGCAATATATTTCTGGGCACCTAGTGTCCAGAAATATTTTGCGGTATGGCGCGCAATATATTTCTGGACACCTAGTGTCCAGATATGTTTTGCTGTATGGCGCGCAATATAACCTAGTGTCCAGAAATATTTTGCGGTATGGAGCGCAATATATTTCTGGACACCTAGTGTCCAAAAATATTTTGCGGTACGGCGCGCAATATATTTCTGGACACCTAGTGTCCAAGAATATTTTGCGGTATGGCGCGCAATATATTTCTGCACACCTAGTGTTCAGAAATATTTTGCGGCATGGCGCGCAATATATTTCTGGACACCTAGTGTCCAAGAATATTTTGCGGTATGGCGCGCCATACCGCAAAATATTTCTGGACACTAGGTAAGTAGGTGTCCAGAAATATTTTGCGGTATGGAGCGCAATATATTTCTGGACACCTAGTGTCCAAAAATATTTTGCGGTACGGCGCGCATGGAGCGCAATATATTTCTGGACACCTAGTGTCCAGAAATATTTTGCGGTATGGCGCGCAATATATTTCTGGACACCTAGTGTCCAAAAATATTTTGCGGTACGGCGCGCAATATATTTCTGGACACCTAGTGTCCAAAAATATTTTGCGGTATGGCGCGCAATATATTTCTGGACACCTAGTGTCCAGAAATATTTTGCGGTATGGCGCGCAATATATTTCTGGACACCTAGTGTCCAGAAATATTTTGCGGTTTGGCGCGCAGTATATTTCTGCACACCTAGTGTCCAGAAATATTTTGCGGTATGGCGCGCAATATATTTCTGGACACCTAGTGTCCAGAAATATTTTGCGGTATGGCGCGCAATATATTTCTGGACACCTAGTGTCCGCGGTATGGCGCGCAATATATTTATGTGGCAAAAATATTTTGCGGTATGGCGCGCAATATATTTCTGGACACCTAGAGTCCAGAAATGTTTTGCGGTTTGGCGCGCAATATATTTCTGGACACCTAGTGTCCAAGAATATTTTGGGGTACTTCGCGCAATATATTTCTGGACACCTAGTGTCCAGAAATATTTTGCGGTATGGCGCGCAATATATTTCTGGACACCTAGTATCCAGAAATATTTTGCGGTATGGAGCGCAATATATATCTGGACACCTAGTGTCCAAAAATATTTTGCGGTATGGCGCGCAATATATTTCTGGACACCTAGTGTCCAAAAATATTTTGCGGTACTGCGCGTAATATATTTCTGGACACCTAGTGTCCAGAAATATTTTGCGGTATGGCGCGCAATATATTTCTGGACACCTAGTGTCCAGAAATATTTTGCGGTATGGCGCGCAATATATTTCTGGACACCTAGTGTCCAGAAATATTTTGCGGTATGTCGCGCAATATATTTCTGGACACCTAGTGTCCAAAAATATTTTGCGGTATGGAGCGCAATATATATCTGGACACCTAGTGTCCAAAAATATTTTGCGGTATGGAGCGCAATATATATCTGGACACCTAGTGTCCAGAAATATTTTGCGGTATGGCGCGCAATATATTTCTGGACACCTAGTGTAAAAAAATATTTTGCGGTACTGCGCGTAATATATTTCTGGACACCTAGTGTCCAAAATATTTTGCGGTACTGCGCGTAATATATTTCTGGACACCTAGAGTCCAGAAATATTTTGCGGTATGGCGCGCAATATATTTCTGGACACCTAGTGTCCAAGAATATTTTGCGGTACTGCGCGCAATATATTTCTGGACACCTAGTGTCCAGAAATATTTTGCGGTATGGCGCGCAATATATTTCTGGACACCTAGTGTCCAGAAATATTTTGCGGTATGGAGCGCAATATATTTCTGGACACCTGTCCAGAAATATTTTGCGGTATGGCGCGCAATATATTTCTGGACACCTAGTGTCCAAAAATATTTTGCGGTATGGCGCGCAATATATTTCTGGACACCTAGAGTCCAGAAATGTTTTGCGGTTTGGCGCGCAATATTTTTCTGGACACCTAGTGTCCAAGAATATTTTGGGGTACTTCGCGCAATATATTTCTGGACACCTAGTGTCCAGAAATATTTTGCGGTATGGCGCGCAATATATTTCTGGACACCTAGTATCCAGAAATATTTTGCGGTATGGCGCGCAATATATTTCTGGACACCTAGTGTCCAAAAATATTTTGCGGTACTGCGCGTAATATATTTCTGGACACCTAGTGTCCAAAAATATTTTGCGCGCAATATATTTCTGGACACCTAGCGTCCAGAAATATTTTGCGGTATGGCACGCAATATATTTCTGGACACCTAGTGTCCAAAAATATTTTGCGGTATGGCGCGCAATATATTTCTGGACACCTAGTGTCCAAGAATATTTTGCGGTACTGCGCGCAATATATTTCTGGACACCTAGTGTCCAAGAATATTTTGCGGTATGGCGCGCAATATATTTCTGGACACCTAGTGTCCAGAAATATTTTGCGGTATGGCGCGCAATATATTTCTGGACACCCAGTGTCCAGAAATATTTTGCGGTATGGCGCGCAATATATTTCTGGACACCTAGTGTCCAGAAATATTTTGCGGTATGGCGCGCAATATATTTCTGGACACCTAGAGTCCAGAAATATTTTGCGGTATGGCGCCCAATATATTTCTGGACACCTAGTGTCCACAAATATTTTGCGGTACGGCGCGCAATATATTTCTGCACACCTAGTGTCCAGAAATATTTTGCGGTATGGCGCGCAATATATTTCTGGACACCTAGTGTCCAGAAATATTTTGCGGTATGGCGCGCAATATATTTCTGGACACCTAGAGTCCAGAAATATTTTGCGGTATGGCGCCCAATATATTTCTGGACACCTAGTGTCCAAGAATATTTTGCGGTACTGGGCGCAATATATTTCTGGACACCTAGTTGTCCAGAAATATTTTGCGGTATGGCGCGCAATATATTTCTGGATATATATAGTGTCCAGAAATATTTTGCGGTATGGCGCGCAATATATTTCTGGACACCTAGTGTCCAGAAATATTTTGAGGTATGGAGCGCAATATATTTCTGGACACCTAGTGTCCAGAAATATTTTGCGGTATGGAGCGCAATATATATCTGGACACCTAGTGTCCAGAAATATTTTGCGGTATGGCGCGCAATATATTTCTGGACACCTAGTGTCCAAAAATATTTTGCGGTATGGCGCGCAATATATTTCTGGACACCTAGTGTCCAAGAATATTTTGCGGTATGGCGCGCAATATATTTCTGGACACCTAGAGTCCAGAAATATTTTGCGGTTATGGCGCCCAATATATTTCTGGACACCTAGTGTCCACAAATATTTTGCGGTACGGCGCGCAATATATTTCTGCACACCTAGTGTCCAGAAATATTTTGCGGCATGGCGCGCAATATATTTCTGGACACCAAGTGTATTTTGCGGTACTGCGCGCAATATATTTCTGGACACCTAGTGTCCACAAATATTTTGCGGTACGGCGCGCAATATATTTCTGCACACCTAGTGTCCAGAAATATTTTGCGGTATGGCGCGCAATATATTTCTGGACACCTAGTGTCCAAAAATATTTTGCGGTGCGGAGCGCAATATATTTCTGGACACCTAGAGTCCAAAAATATTTTGCGGTACGGCGCGCAATATATTTCTGGACACCTAGTGTACAGAAATATTTTGCGGTATGGCGCGCAATATATTTCTGGACACCTAGTGTCCAGAAATATTTTGCGGTATGGAGAGCAATATATTTCTGGACACCTAGTGTCCAAAAATATTTTGCGGTACGGCGCGCAATATATTTCTGGACACCTAGTGTCCAAGAATATTTTGCGGTATGGCGCGCAATATATTTCTGGACACCTAGTGTCCAGAAATATTTTGCGGTATGGCGCGCAATATATTTCTGGACACCCAGTGTCCCAGAAATATTTTGCGGTATGGCGCGCAATATATTTCTGGACACCTAGTGTCCAGAAATATTTTGCGGTATGGCGCGCAATATATTTCTGGACACCTAGTGTCCAGAAATATTTTGCGGTATGGCGCGCAATATATTTCTGGACACCTAGAGTCCAGAAATATTTTGCGGTATGGCGCCCAATATATTTCTGGACACCTAGTGTCCACAAATATTTTGCGGTACGGCGCGCAATATATTTCTGCACACCTAGTGTCCAGAAATATTTTGCGGTATGGCGCGCAATATATTTCTGGACACCTAGTGTCCAGAAATATTTTGCGGTATGGCGCGCAATATATTTCTGGACACCTAGTGTCCAGAAATATTTTGCGGTATGGCGCGCAATATATTTCTGGACACCTAGTGTCCAGAAATATTTTGAGGTATGGAGCGCAATATATTTCTGGACACCTAGTGTCCAGAAATATTTTGCGGTATGGAGCGCAATATATATCTGGACACCTAGTGTCCAGAAATATTTTGCGGTATTGCGCGCAATATATTTCTGGACACCTAGTGTCCAAAAATATTTTGCGGTATGGCGCGCAATATATTTCTGGACACCTAGTGTCCAAGAATATTTTGCGGTATGGCGCGCAATATATTTCTGGACACCTAGAGTCCAGAAATATTTTGCGGTATGGCGCCCAATATATTTCTGGACACCTAGTGTCCACAAATATTTTGCGGTACGGCGCGCAATATATTTCTGCACACCTAGTGTCCAGAAATATTTTGCGGCATGGCGCGCAATATATTTCTGGACACCAAGTGTATTTTGCGGTACTGCGCGCAATATATTTCTGGACACCTAGTGTCCACAAATATTTTGCGGTACGGCGCGCAATATATTTCTGCACACCTAGTGTCCAGAAATATTTTGCGGTATGGGCGCGCAATATATTTCTGGACACCTAGTGTCCAAAAATATTTTGCGGTACGGAGCGCAATATATTTCTGGACACCTAGAGTCCAAAAATATTTTGCGGTACGGCGCGCAATATATTTCTGGACACCTAGTGTACAGAAATAT